>CM060707.1:145310977-145571767 GCA_030686995.1 Artemisia argyi | reverse complement strand
TAGCTCATGAAGGTCCACTAGTCCAGTATCATTATCTACTTATTATACAATTTTCATATGTATTTAAAATAAAATATAAGTTTCTAAGTTTAGTTTCATGTTTAATACCACTCAAAATTTGTACCAATTGCAAGTACCATGTCTGTAGAAATTGTTGCCTCGCTGTAGTTATATCAGCTAATAACTTTCGGAGTATTATTTTCCAGTGAAGTTAAACGTAAATTTTTTAGTTCTAGAAATTTAGGCGTATGTACAATGTATAACCTCATGATCATCTATATAATTCATACCACTGTATATTAGGCATTCTTGTTGCATACTTGCATGCCACTGTATATTGGATAGAACAAACTCTTAAATTAAATGTATTGTTATAGTGACTACGGTATCCAATATGCGTACTATAGGATAATATCTGCCATGGTTTATTTTTCATACACGAACATTGTTTGCATCCAGTAGGTTTTCTTGATTCTTATTTAACGCCCTTGAGAATATGATTAACCATATTCTATAGATACCATGCTCATGACACCCACGCTGCCCATGATGTGCACTTATCTTTCTGTTTATTGCTTTGCAAATGTTACAAGTTCTGAGACGCATGTTTCCTTTTGGTATGGGGCTTTGCCATGCTTATTGGGCTCCAAATTTCTTGGTGTTTTATATACTCTCTGATAAGCTACTTGCATTTGTGCTTAGAAAAATAGGATTTCATATCCAACCACTATCAACTTCATTCACTCGTTGGCTAGTTGGAGACTCCTCTCCTTGTGTCATATTACCTATAGTATGGCTCATGCCTCAATGTTAACATGCATGTTGTGTGTGTAAAAAGCTAACCTTAATTAATAAATTGATTATGTGTTATGTTTAATACAATCAAATGAGGTTCTGAGTACCGAACGTTCACATTTTTTTAAGCCTTTGTGATCCAAGGCTGGAACTTACGGGCTTATTGTGCAAGGAATTGAGATTATGCCACTATAAATTGTATTCGTGAAATGAGATCAGACTTGGTGCTAATAAGATTTGTGGATATCACTGGTGCAAAAACTGGTATTCGTCACACATGGTCGATTTTGAACTGTCACATTGTAACATATTTACGTGACTAAATGTAAGAGAATAAAATAAACAGCCACACTCGATCCGACTTGTGTGACCATTTCGGAAGATATATGTCACACATTTGTGGATTTATGTAACTAGAGGGTAACTGGTAAATATTTTTTGATTATTTAGTCACTTTTAATTCGGGACGTGTAACAGATACAAATCAGCTTTAAACATTAGTCACACTATAGATATACATATGTGACAAATATATGTCACACAATTGAAGAGTGTGACCAAAATGGATATATGGTCACATGAAGTAATTGTGTATGTGGCTAAATTATATAGTTAAGTTTGTCACACATTATTTAAACGTGACTGCTATTCTTTGCTGAATATTTAGCCACATATGAATTTGAAATGTGTGACAACTGAAAAGTAAGTTTGAAGCGTTAGTCACGATATGCATTTAAAAGTGACAAATATATGTCACACACTTGAACACTGTGACCAAATGTCATATATGGTCACACTAAACCATAGACATACATGATTAAGTGTAACGAAAATTCGATACATATGGTAACGTAAGTTAATATGTGTGTCTAAAGTTTAGTGTGTGTTTGCTTGCCAAATCCTAATGTGTATAGTCCCATTTCATTGAAGCACGATCATGTGACTATAGGATTTACAATAGTCATACCATATCACAAATGCGTATCTAAATTATGTTTATTGCCACATTATAAGGGTATTATATGTGACCAATACATTCAAAATAGTGAAATACTTATGTGACTATTATTTATAGCAAAATGTGAACTCAGTTATCATTAACCTTGATATTAGTCACATTTAGTGTTTGTGTGACTAAATTCAAGATGTTATATATGGTCACATGAAGTATTTATTTAGGTCTCTAAATCATAGAGTCATATTTTGTCACACATTATTTAAGTGTATTCACAATTTGATACATATGTTATGGCTTGTGTTTTCTTTGTTTCTAGACTAACATTTTACAGGAAAGGCAAAGAAAAAGTTGTTTGGATTGGAATTTAGGTGAATGCTAGTAACTCAGAACTTAATGTTGCTTGGCATAACTTAATGCTGCCAGGCATAAATTAATGTTGCTAGGCATAAATCAAGCTTAATGAAAAGATGAAAGATAGTGTTTGTCACACAGAAACCGCTAACAACATAGCACAGGCCCTCTTGAAGTGCTTCATCGCATTTGTGCATATCACTCTTCCTAATGATGCATTGGATGCAGTTTGCCTAGTGGAAACTGAGTATTGCAAAAACATAATACATTGAGATAAAAATAAAATGCCACAAAAATAAAACGATTCATATTCAGTTAATTGCTTGCATTAAATAAAAAAAGATAAACATAACAATAGAAATAACAAAACAATCTAAAAGCTAAACTTATGATCCTTCTCTTGATCATAAGCAAGATGAAGAGTGTTTTTAAGTTATGGAAACCGATTAATTGAAGTGTTGGTGGTTACAACTGTAGAAACCCCAACAACATTAAGGTAGGGTTTGGGACGTTTTAGGGACCTTTTTTGCAACAAAATACCTAAATATTAAAACGTTGACATTGTGAGTCTTGGGAAACGTTGTGGCTGTTAAATACTTATTGTAAACAGGTGTAACTGTAAAAAAGTTATTGTAAACCGTTGTGACACTTAAATACTTAATTGTAAACCGTTGTGACACTTAAACGTTATGGCATTACGACTCTTGTGTGCCTAGAAATACAAAGGAATTACAACCAACTTCTTTCATCTTTTCATTACATATTTAATTTTTGTTTGGAACTTCAATAGCTTCATCATCTTCAAATCCTGCTTCAAAGAAAACAAAACGTTCAAGGGATACTTCTCCTCCTCCTCCAATGCCAGAAAAATATAAAATCCACGGCCTAACCCCAAGAGTGCTGGGACCAATTCCATTCTGAAGGCCAATATGGTACTGAACGACAGTTGGTTGAACTTTACAACAAATGAATCACGCGGTTGGAAGAACAGAACAAAAAAAGACCAAGAGATCATACTAGCGCATCAGAACAAAGTTGATCTTCGGAATCAAGAAATAGAAGAAATCCGTGGAAACATTGTTGATATTTACAAAGGCATTCAAAATAGTTTGTACAATTTTCATTGAATTTAACCTGATGTAAAATGATATTAATCATTATTATGTTATTTTAATGTTTTAATCATTTTATATGAACCACTATGTTACCATTAATATTTCTATATAATTGTTATTTACATCGGTGCTTGGGTATGTTAATGTACACAGTTAATGCTGCTAGCACCTTTGATGTTTAGGGATGTTTTGGGGACCTTTTTTGCAACAAACTCCCTATATATTAAATGGAGGAACCAGACCCCCAAATCCCCTCACCAAACTTATTTATTACTAAATTGGACTTTCAAGCACGCATTTATTAAAGGACTTTAGAAGTATCTTTTTTTTTTTTTTTTTTTTTTTTTTTTTTTTAATCAATTATGTTATGTTTCTTTGACGTTTAATGTTTTTGTGTTCAAAGAAAACTTATATTATGTTTCTTTGTTAATCAAGTTATCGATTACTATGTGATCAAGTTATCTTTTTGTTGATTAGTTATGTTATGTTGCTATGTTAACTATGTTATGATACTTTGTTAAAAGTCAAACAAAGATTGTCAAACTTGATTGTCATTTGCAAAAGTCAAAGAGGCTCCAAGTGAATTTGGGCAATTCCGGGTTTGGATTGGAATTTGGATGAATGCTAGTAACTCAGAACTTAATGCTGCTTGGTATAACTTAATGCCGCTAGGCATAAATTAATGTTACTAGGCATAAATCAAGCTTAATGATGCATCGGATGCGGTTTGCCTAGTGGAAACTGAGTATTGCAAAAACATGATATATATTAAGATAAAAATAAAATGCCACAAAAATAAAACGATTCATATTCGATCAATTCATTACTTTCATTAAATAAAAAAAAGATAAACATAACAATATACAAAACAATCTAAAAACTAAACTTATGATCCTTCTCTTGATAATAAGAAAGACGAAGATTATCATAGTCAGTGTGATCCAAAGGATCATCAGCGCTGACAGTTTCATCTCCTTCAAGTTTAGCTTTATTATTTCTTCTTATTGCAGCCTTGAGCGTGTTTGCTTTATACTTCTTCCTTTGCTTCTTTTCATTCTTCTTACAAGCCTTCATCTTCTTCTTCCTCATTTGGTCCATTTTTGCGATATACCAAACTACAGGATGTTGTGCCGCTGTAAAACATAAAGCAATAAAATGATTAGAAATGGACCAAAGAAAATGATGTTACATATATATAAGGGTAAAGTCCATAAATTAGCAACGTACTTTCTATGCTTTACAAAGTTAGGTAACAAACTTTTTTATTACCAATATAGTCATTAAAACCAGCTAATTTGTGCAGAAATAGTAAATATGGTAACCGGGTACCTTCTAAACCGGTAAAAATTGCTTATTTGGCATTTTTATTTATTTCTATGCTTAGAGGTGTACTGATTATGGGGATTTTTATTTTCAATTTTAGTCCCTGAATTTTCATAGTTCTTTTAAAATCAACCCACCAAAATCTACATATACAACTATATACTCTTGCTTAGGATCTTGGAATATACAGAAGAAGAATGCACCATCCAAAAAGACGTTGACTCATCATCTTTATTTATAACGGCAACAATCATCTTCTCCGGCGAGTATTCCGGCATCCATCATCTTCTCTGATGAATATTCTGGCAACCACCATAATTAGAAAAAGCTACAAGCCCTTCCATCAAATTGAATAAAAACCCCACTAGATTTGATTGTACACGCATCTCTCTCGATCTAAAAATCCTATAAATTTGAGATATACTGACAATCTAAAACCCATATCACTCGACCACGAAAGCTCGGTGAAAAAGCTAAAGAAAAAACAGAAGTAAGATTGCTACTGGTAAAAGCTAAGATGGAAAGGAGTTTCGAAACAGGATCTATGGTGTTTAGGATTCTAAGTGTTGAATTGGATTTGATGGGTTTCAGGTCGAGTTAATGGTGGTAGTAAGAAAGAAGACGGGTCTTGATAAATATGGGTAAGGGGCTGTTTATTTTTGACTTAATATCCTAGATGGGAACAAAACAAGATGGAAACAGGAAATATGGGTGTTTCTTTTTAACTTATTGTAGCTATCAATCCTGATTATGAAAGAGGGTAAAAAAAAAGGGTATTCCACATTCAGGACACACACCCATCTACTATACCCTTTTCCTTTTCATTATTTCCTTAACCTTAAAAACAAAAACTGCAAAAACCTCACTCCCATATGCTCTTCTACTATGGACCGGTGGACCACATCATCGGTGCCGACATTCAACGATTATCTCGTCCACTTCAGTCATCCTCCCACCAAAGTTAAGTTGGCGTCGTTCCTTCTCACTCGGCGACGTTCTTGCCATCGCTCTTTCTCGCCGACCACGTTCTTTTCGTCACTCCTTACCAACGAAGTTATTGCCGTCAATCCTTTTTGCCGGTGATGTTCTTGCCGTTACTCCTTCTTGCCGTAGTTGCCTCCAGGTTATTGAAATTGGGGTGTCTTGTTTATGAATTTATATCAATTGCTTGTTTATTGATTTGATATATTTCATAAAGATGATTGGTCATTTCCACGACATAAGCATAGATTTGATTTTATTTGATTTTTTTTATTCACATAAGATTTGGATATGGATTTGTGTATAACATATTGACAATCTTTGTACAAAGTTGTTTATGACACGAGGTTGTTCACAAAAATTGTAATTGGTGAATTTGGTAAATTGATGAAGCTTAATTTGGGTTGTTGATGTTAGATAGTATTTATTTGGATGAAAAGGGAAAAGGTCATATTAAGACATTCATTAAGCAAAAAAGGAAACACAGTTCTTTTATCTATCCTTTTTCCAAAAGATACACCTTACTGAACCAGGAACCATCTAAAAAAAGGAAATAAAAAGAAACACCCCCTAAGGGTCGTTGCAATTACACCACGGTTGAGATGAAAAATGCGTTTTGATCAGATTTGTGGTTTCGTGGTACATATATCAAAATGAGATTTTTTATATGATTATTTATTGTTGGGAATTGATATGAAGATAGGTGTTTTGCAAGGAGCTACTTACAATAAATCAGTGAATGCAAAGAATCTGTGGTTTGGACTTTGGATTATAACTGAATACGTGAAGCAGAAGGTGAGAAATAATAATAAAAAGTGATGCTAAAAGTTGTTATTGTGTATGTAGGATTGGATTAAAAATAAGTGTCTATGTGAAAATTTAAAAATAATTATTTATCTACTTGGAAAATCAGCAGGTCACATTTACTATATTGTAAAAAGTTAGCCGGTTTCAATGACTATATTGGTAATAAAAAAAATTTGTTACCTAACTCTGTAAAGCATAGAAAGTACGTTGCTAATTTATGGACTTTACCCTATATAAATACAGATGTTTGTAAAGAATTTATAAAACTGGTAAATATGTGTAAGAAACAAAAACCACAAACCTGCTTGATCCATTTGCAAATTAGAAACTATGTGTTTAGAAATTGTTTGAGAATGATGAAATGCAGTAAAAAGGTAAAAGTTTCATAGGCCTAGTAATTCGAGAGAAATTAATTGTGGAATTTGGAAATTTAACTTTGACCATTAACCATGTACACATTTATCCTTGTAACATAAATGAATTTGTTGTAATCAACTTTAATTATGTTAATCATTACCAAAATATAGATTAAGTTAGTTGAAAAATGAATTTAGATAGGATTGTTTTATTTTTTAAAAATTTACAAATATTTGCTCGTTGTTTTAATGCAAATTGTAGTTTTAAATGTTTGTAACAATCATTTAAAACTATAATGTAAAAGTTATAATCTAATTACAAATTCTTGTATTTACAAACGAAATAAAGTTAAAACATCAAGTTAAATGAAACTATGAAGAGTTATAGTAAATTTTATTATTATTATTATTATTATTATTATTATTATTATTATTATTATTATTATTATTATTATTATTATTATTATTATTATTATTATTATTATTATTATTATTATTTTATATTATTATTATTATTATTATTATTATTATTATTATTATTATTATTATTATTATTATTATTATTATGAAAACGAGCGAAAATTGCCGAAAACGTTCAAAATAGATGAAATCGGTCGAACACGGTCGCAATCGGTCGAAATCCGTCGAAATCTGTCAAAAATTGTCAACGTCTGTCGAAAACTAGCGAAATCGATCAAAATCGATTGAAATCGGTAAAAAAGGGACGAAAAACATTATAAAACGGATGAAAACGTAAAAAAAATATAAAACGTATAAAAATGTTGTATAGTATTTGTCTTAGTTTACAAAATCCAATGCACATGACCCATGACCCATGTTAATTACCCAATGTCGATCACCAATCATGTATTGGTCGATAACATGACACTATACGCGACTACAACCCAATGCACATGACCCATTATCAACAGTTATGGATGTATCGTAACATGACACTCTAAACAACTATAACCCAATGCATATGACCCATATGATATCAAATACCCATTATTGAATGTGACCAGTGATAACCTAATGCATATGACCCATGTGAATTAGCCATTATCACCGGTCATGCATGGGTTGCACCGGCTTGGTAGGTGTATAGTTATGGTGTGAATGTTATATGCATTGTATTTGAAGTTATTAAAGGCGGTCATGCATGGGTTACACCGGCTTGGTAGGTGTATACCGTTTGTCACAGACACTAAGAAGCAAGTATGTAGGGACCTCCCAATCATGTTATCCGGGATTGAGAAAGTTTGAACTCAGCTTGAGTTTGACGCGAAAAGCTCGATTTATTTGTAAAGGTGTGTTTTCTTACACAAATTAAATTTGAAATATAACCTAATAATCGAATTCGGTTCACCTTCGGCTCGAAAATCTCGATACATTCATAAATAACTATTTACACTTAGTACGCTTACATACAAAATATATAAAAAAAACATATGCTTTATCACTTACAAGCTCGAAAACTCAACAATAACTTGAGTCGAACATTTATAAGGTTGAACTCAACTCATTAAACATTTAACTTCATGTGATAGGCTTGAGCTTGAATACTCTATCCCAAATTTTAACTTTTCCCAGCCCGCCTAAAATTTTCCCCAAATTTAAATTGCCCCTCTACCCAAATATTTTATTGACCCGCCCATGTTTTTCAATACTCCATCCCAAATATATATTCACAAAAACTAGATCTAGTCTTCTTCTATCTCCTCAACACTCTCCTCACCAATGCCACCGCTCACACCACCACCACACTCGCACCAAGACCACCGCTAAGGCCCTATCCAATGACATGTTTGGCGGTCCAGTCCGGCTCGGTAGCATAAATGTTTCGATAAATGTTTCGATTCCTGGATTTGGGGCCTCAATTACAATGGCGATGATGGTTGCGACTGATAATATACGGCGGTGGTGGTATTCAGCTCACTACGAGAAATTAGCATTGAATTTCGAAGGATATGGTGTTCCAATTGTGGTGGCTAATGTTTCGAGAATTGACTAGTTGAGGAATGCCGCCGGTTTGGTTGATCCTAATTACTGGCGAGGAACACTCCAACCTCGCCCTGTTCTTGATTGGTACTTTGCTTTTACATGGTTATTGAGCTACATGGTTCAAGCTCCTTGATTTTGATTTCTCTAAAGCTATATGTAATGTGTGCAGATATTTAAATCAGGTTGATGTGGTTGTCAATGAAGCTTTGAAACAATCTCAAGGTTCATATACCGCCTTGCTATCTTATAATGACAAGATTTTTTGTGAATACCTGAGTACACACTTCTGATGCATTCAGGCATCTTTATCTGGTGCCTATCTTAGTCCTTAATTTATTAATACTTCATCAGGTTGCAAAACAACTCGAAATGTCTTTCATGATATGTTACCCAGCCCGCCATTTTTATATGGTATTATCTTTTATTATTTTGAAAAGTGCATTCACATCTGAAAGGGTTTTTTATCCTTGAATTCATCTTTTAGATGTTTTTAAGCACCCATTATGCGGGGACTGATTTAAAAACTAGATTGACCATAACCAAATTGGCCAGAAGCAAATGCTACCTTGGAATCTTTACTTTTTTCTAGTTTGAAAAAAATAATCTGAAATGTATATAGCTTTGGAAGGTTGAATAAAAGTTACAAATAAAAGATGCAGAATTGATTGTAAGAAAGCCTAAATTCGGAAAAAGACCAAGATCTGATTATCAAAAAATATAGTTGTTTCTAATCAAGTAGTCACGTTGGTCTATTTGATTTTTTCAGCTTATTTTTTTCCATGTTTAATTGGGTGGTTGGGACAAAGTTACTTGTACCTTTGTAAACCATTCCTAGAGTTTAATCTATACCTTATTTTTAATTGGGTGGTTGGGACAAAGTTACAAGATCTGATATGCGTTTTATTCCTATCATGTTTGTGCAGATAGTTGAACCAGTGGCACATCAAGCGACTCAAAATCACCAAAGCAGATAGTTGAATCAGTGGCGAATCAAGCGACTCAAAACCACCAAAATAGCAGATAGTTGAACTAGTGGCGCCTAACAAACTAGATGCACCTGACAAAAGACAAGGCAATAGTGATTCTATGTCAAATGTCAAGAAATAGATATAGATGCACCCGTCAACAATATTTATAGCACATACTTTTTAGAGAAGAAGGTTTTCTAGCATCTAATCAAGAACTTTATTCCAGTATGCTCATCTAGTTCTGTTATGTTATGAGCTTTGACATGTTCTAGTTCTGCTCTCATCCTGATGTGAGTACTTTTGATATGCAGCAGCCTACATTTTTAAGGCTTTTATATCCAGATGATGAGATTAGATCAATGGGATAAAAAACTTGTAAGTTTAACTGCAAATTTTATTATTATGTTCATTGTTTTGGATTAAAAGTCTTCATGATTTTGTTTGAATTACTGCTGATCATGTTTGTGTTAATATTGCTTATATGGATTTAGTGTTGCTCATGAACTTCAAAGAAAATGTGCCAAGTATTTACTACTGCTACTACAAAAGTTACTACTGCTAGTGAAAGTTGGTATTGCTCATAGATTAAGACCGCTCGAAGTTGCTAGTTGCTTATGGAAAAGATTATAGATACTTAGGAAACTATTGTAAGCCGACTAGGACTCCTTGATGTATAAAAGGATGTCTAATTTTATATTTGGTTCAGTTATATACATTTCAATTTTATTGAATTTGAATTTGTTTTAATATATACTTGATTTGTTTTGATATATATATTGATTTTTTATATGTGACTAAAAGATGCATATAGTCACACTTATTAACACTTTTGGTCACTGTTTGCTTAATTTGTTGTGTGACTAAATATTACAAAAGGCCACACAAACATAAAATTCATGTGGTCATTGGATGATCAATAGTCACAAAAAATACACATTTCTTCATTTTAAACAGCATATGGTCGCACTTATTATCACTTTTGGCCAATTGATAATTAATTGTATGTGACTAAATACCCAAAGTAAAGATGTTTTGTGTGACTAAGTATTACAAAAGGCCACACAAACATAAAATTAATGTGGCCATTAGATGATCAATAGTCACACAAAATATACATTTCTTCACTTTAAACAATATATGGCCACACTTACTAACATTTTTGGCCACTTGATGCTTAATTGTATGTGACTAAATACCCAAAGCAAAGATGTTTTTTGTGACTAAATATTATAAAAGGCCACACAAACATAAAATTAAAGTGGCCATTGGATGAACAATAGGTACACAAAATACACATTTCTTCACTTTAAAAGCATATGGTCACACTTATTCACACTTTAGGCCATTTTTTTTAATTGTATGTGACTAACTCAAAAAAAATAATACCTGTTGTGTGACTAAATCATCACAAATGTCACATTTATTATATATTCATGTGGCCACAGGACGGGAAATAGTCACACATAATACACATTTTACATGAATAAATCATCTCAAATGTCACATATATTATATATTTATGTGGCCAAAGGACGAACAATAATTACTCTCAAAAAACATTCGTGTGACTATAAAGTGTTTAGGGTCACTCATACTGACTAATCCAATAAAACTTGTGACTAATTTGTCACACATATTTGGGGTTTTGGCAACTCTTTTTCGATGCAAAAGGCTACGCACTCAACAATGTGACCATATGCTACCTACGGTGGCGGGACCTTTGGTGACACACAACGAAAAAAACGTGTGTGACTGTATGCATATCGTGATGCTTGGGAATTGCACCAGGCTTTACCTCTCGAGAGATCTCAAGAAGCTTACAACCCCCACCAGGCAGTGTACCTGATCGTTGTAGTATAGTATAGTGACAAGTACCGGGGGATTGATCGTTCAACTCAAGAATAGTGTCGCTAGGATTAGAAAACCTAAGAACTAAGTCTAGAGGTGAGGGATGATTCTTTTTGTATTTTTTATATTTTATAAAAGCAATTAAAAATCTCGGGTATTGGAAGAGTGGGCGGAATTAATTGCTAATCAACTAACCCAATAACTACAGATGCAATCAAAATAAAATAACAAAAATGAAAATAAACTAAATTAAGGTAGTGATGTGAATAATATATGGGAGAATTGTGTTTACTTAGATTTCACTACTCCCTAGATATCTTTTACAGGTTAATTACTTGTTACAGTTGCGTGGATGACGGGTTGTATTCCTTAATACCATTCATGGGGTGGCGTACTTACTTCCCCAATTCTATAAGCTCCTACTTCACTCCTATGTCGAGCCGGCTAAGAAGCTCCTAACATGGGATCACTAGAATTCGCTCATGCATTAAATACAACCATAAAAACCTAGTACACATCGGTTCATGTTTCTTAAGACGTTCAAGCAAGTTACACAATGGAGATCTGCCAGTTTTCTTACGCCTAACATTGAAATCATTCATCCATTACAACTATAAACAAGCAATCAACCTATAATCAACATCTAGGTTTCATTATATCTAAGCAAACACACAAAAGATCTAGCCTAGCATGTTAAAATCGAGACAAGCATAAGATATATTCAAACAACACATAGACATATTGAATGAATTGGAAGAAAACTTATCTCAATTGAACATGAAGGGTTTCAAGGGGTAAAAACCCTTGAAAATATTGTTACAAACGAGCTAGGGTTTATAAAGTTCGACCCTAATATTCTCCACACCAGTTCCTCCTTTATGAATGAAAATTAGAAAAGTATATATAGATTTTAGGAGGTGACGGCGTCAAGAGGAAAAATCTGACGCCGTCATCTCGCTGCCAATAAAGTTCTCGGACTACCTAGATCCATAGCAGACGCCGTCATGTGTAATTCTGCTCTGGGCCGTCACCAAAATTACTCTTGACGCCCTTGTTCTGACGCCGTCACGTTTTCTCTGGGCCGTCATCCATTTTGCTCCTGACGCCTTCATAAAATTCTTCTTGACGCCGTAATCTACTGTTCCCAACAAAGAAAATTAAGACTTTGCCGTTTACTTCACTTTTATGCTCCAAAAACGTCCAAAATGCTTCCTTTTCCAGAATTCACTCCCAAAGTACCTAAAATCACAAATGGAACGATTTAGGGCAATATTTGATCAAATAAATTCCAATTTCGGCTTAAATGACCCCCTAAAAACGGTTCATTTTTCGCCTCATCATATACCCTTACACTTGAGATTTGCTTGTCCTCAAGCAAATGCTCTTTTATTCTAGTCCAAATACAAGTTAGGGGTCATTTAACACTAATATAAAAGTAATTACAACAAATAATCGTTCCACTAAAGATCAAAGACAAGCACGGAGGTCATACACTAGCACCTCACAAATAGTGTTTAGATACTCACATCACTCAGGTGTAATAAAGTAAATATCACAATATGGAAATGAAAAACGTCTCTCACTACCTGTCATAGCAAAATAGATTACCATAGGCTTGGGAAAGGATCAAACCTCCACCACATGGCGTAAGCACCTAGGATAAACTATCAAAGAGGTCTTTTAAAGGGTTGTAACGTTAGGTGTAGGGATATGGAATACACGGTTTTGTTGGATATATCTTTACTGGTGGCGAGTTAATCATCTTGGTTAATTACATGTACAATATGGCGTTGCTAAGCCAAGACTAGACTCGACTTAAGCTAATAAATCAAAAATAACAAAAACATAAAACAAACATAGAATGAAACGGGATGGTAGTCCGTATGTTTTTTCTCTTTTTCTTTTTCTATTTTTTTTCGATTTTTTTTTTCATACACTTTTACCCTACCATCCAAATAATACATCATAGGGAATGAACATTCCCCTTACACTTGAATTTTTACATACTTTACAATAAACTAATCTAATGACTCGAATTAAGAAAATCAAAAACTTGGAGTACATTTAAGATTAACGCACATATGAGGGTAATGATATGATTTTCTTCCCATTACTCCATAATATAATAGTACTTTATCCATGAGTCCCAATCGTCCCAAAACAATATGTACAAGGATATGACTCGACTTAGCAACCATGTAATCAATTAGATAATTAACTAAGGGATTAACAAATAACAATAATGCACTAAAGATGAGTGCATACACGGAAGGCTAAGGCGATTTGGGTGTACATTTAAGTGGGGTGTAACAAATTCTTCCTTTAAGTAAGATGCTTAAAGGTAGAAACGAAAAGATAGGCTCGGAGGGGTGTATTAGGGGTTTCGTGTACTAAAAATGAGTACAACGCTAAGGGTGTGGGAAACATTAATTGACTTTACTAGCCAAGTAATATGACTTAAATGGTCAAGTAATTATGATCCGGGTTTAACACAAGGGTGATCCTAATGCCTCTTATCATGTAGTAAATCCTACTACACGAATGTAGTCTCACTAGCGGTCTCGGGATGCATCACTAACGCAAGTTCTAGAATCTAAATGCTACCGGTACACTAATAAGCACTAATAGTAAATGCTTTTCCTATCTGATGCGTGGGAATCGCACCTTGCTTTACCTCTCGAGGGATCTCGAGAAGCTTACAACCCCCACCAGGCAGTGTACCTGATCGTTGTAGTATAGTATAGTGACAAGTACCGGGGGATTGATCGTTCAGCTAGGAATAGTGTCGTTAGGATTGAAATTAATCTAACTAGGTCTAAAGGTGAGGGATGATTCTTTTTTTATTTTTATATTTTATGAAAAGCAAGTAAAAATCTCGGGTATTGGGAGAGTGGGCGGAATTAGTTGCTAATCAACTAACCCAAAAGCTACTAATTAAACTAATTAACAAGAAAACTAAACTAAGGTTGTGAGCAGTAATCGGAGAAATTGTGTTTACTTAGACTTCACTACTCCCTAGATATCTTTTACATGTTAATTACTTGTTACACTTGTATAAATGACGGATTGTATTCCTTAATACCATTCGTGGGGTGGCATACATAACTCCCCAACTCTATGAGCTCTTATCTCCTCCTGCACCATGACCCAGCACAACTATAGGGATTGTAAACAGTGGCTCATGCATTAAATACAACCAATAAAGACCTAGTACGCCTCGGTTCATGTTTCTTAAGACGTTCAAGCATGTTACCATTTGGAGATCTGCCAGTTTTCTTAAGCCTAACATATAAATCATTCATTCAAAACAAGAATAGACAAGTAATCAACACATAATCAACATCTAGGTTTCATTAGATCTAAGCAAACACAAGAGAGATCTAGCCTAGCATAGTAGAATTGAGACAAGAACAAGAGATAAACAACCAACACATAGACATATTGATTGAATTGAAAGTACACTTATCTCAATTACAATGCAAGGTCTCAAGGGTTTGGAACCCTTGAAAAACCTGTAAAAGAGGCACCAAAATCGTCTTTAGGGTTTCACCAAAACTTCTCTCTCTCTAATGAAAAAACTAGAAAACTATATATAGGAAAAACAGTCTGACGGCGTTAAGAGTAACTTCTGACGCCGTCACCTCGCCACCATATACTTCCTCGGACGGCCTTGATCCACTTATGACGGCCTATGTGACGCCGTCACCACCCACGGTATATTAGTTTTGCCACTTTGACGCCGTCACGAGTCCGTCTGACGCCGTCACCACCTTCGATATTTAATTCTTCATGTCTGACGCCGTCAAGCTGATGGTCTTGACGCCGTCACCTTGTATTTTCAGCATGGAAATTTGGTACTTAGCCGTTTTCTTCACTTTTATGCTCCAAAAACGTCCAAAATAGCTTCTTTTCCAGAATTCACTCTCCAAACACCTAAAATCACAAAAGGAACGATTTAGGGCAATATTTGATCAAATAAAGTCGGATTCGGGCTTAAATGACCCCCTAAAAACGGATCATTTTTCGCCTCATCATATACCCTTACACTTGAGATTTGCTTGTCCTCAAGCAAATGAGCTTTTATTCTACTCAAAAGACAAGTTAGGAGTCATTTAACACTAATATAAAAGTAATTACAACAAATAATCGTTCCACTAAAGACCAATAGACAAGCACGGAGGTCATACACAGGCACCTCACAAATAGTGTTTAGATACTCACATCTCTCGGGTGTAATAAAATAATATAACATTATGGAAATGGAAGATATCTCTCACTACCTGTCATAACAAAATAGATTACCATAGGCTTGGGAAAGGATCAAACCTCCACCACATGGCGTAAGCACCTAGGATAAACTATCAAAGAGGTCTTTTTAAAGGGTTATAACGTTAGGTGTAGGGATATGAATTACACGGTTTTGTTGGATAAAGGAAGTTTTACTGGTGGCGAGTTAACAATCTTAGTTAATTACATGTACAATTTGGCGTTGCTAAGCCAAGACTAGACTCGACTTAAGCTAATAAATGAAAAAAAAAAAAATAACAAAAACATAAAATGAACATAGAATAAAAACGGGATGGTAGTCCGTATGTTTTTTTCTTTTTTTTTTTTCTCTTTTTCTTTTCTATTTTTTTTTCTTTTTTCTTGATTTTTTTTTTATTTTTTTATTTTTTTTTATTATTATTTTTTTTTTTTTTGCATACACTCTTACCCTACCATCCAAAATAATACATCATAGGGGTTTGAGCAATCCCCTTACACTTGAATCTTTACATACTTTACAATTAACTAATCTAATGACTCGAATTAAGAAAATCAAAACACTTGGGGCACTTTTAAGATTAACGTACATATGGGGGTAATATATTATGTTCTTCCCCATTACTCCATAAAATAAGTACTTACCCATGAGTCCCAATCGTCCCAAAACAATATGTACAAGGATATGACTTGACTTAACAACCATGTAATCAATTAGAAAGTTAACTTAGGGTTTAACAAATAACAATAATGCACTAAAAATGAGCGCATACACGGAAGGCTAAGGCGATTTGGTTGTACATTTAAGTGGGGTGTAACAAATTCTTCCTTTAAGTAAAATGCTTAAAGTTAGAAACGAAAAGATAGGCTCGGAAGGGTGTACTAGGGGTATCGTGTACTAAAAATGAGTACAACGCTAAAGGTGTGGGAAAAATTAGTTGACTTAACTGGCCAAGTAATATGACTTAAATGGTCAAGTAATTGTAATACGGGTTTAACACAAGGGTGATCCTAATGCCTCTTATCATGTAGTAAATCCTACCACACGAATGTAGTCTCACTAGCGGTCTCGGGATGCATCACTAACGCAAGTTCTAGAATCTAAATGCTACCGGTACACTCATAAGCACCAATAATGAATGCTTTTCCTATCAAATCTAAAGGCGAACCTCACATTTTTGGGTGGAAAATTTTTCTGAATATACGGTTATGTGCTAGTCATACAATCTCCTATCCATGAGACGCTTGCTATGGCTAAAGTTTCACTCCTAAATGTTGTAAAAAATTTTAAATTTGGCGCTAAAATTACACTAACAAGTATTTCTCATAGTTTTATTACTCATCTACTATCAA
Organism: Artemisia argyi; assembly: GCA_030686995.1. NCBI lineage: Eukaryota > Viridiplantae > Streptophyta > Magnoliopsida > Asterales > Asteraceae > Artemisia > Artemisia argyi. Next base: position 145,554,645 of record CM060707.1, on the reverse strand, counting down.
ACAAAACAAACTCAAGCGAAAGTGCATATGTAAGGTATCATCTTTTTACCCTCCCCTTACACTTAAGATGAACATTGTCCCCAATGTTCAAGTAAAGAATGTAAAAGTTAAGAAGTAAAGAGAATGAAATCAAATACTCCCCTGATTCGCTCGGTATGGATTTTAGTTGGCCAGGTTAAATCTTCCTCCAAGAAAACGAACAATCAAAGCTTCCCTTCCAGAATATAAATCATCTTCTTGTCATAAATAACCTGTAAATCTTGACAAAAGTGGACAAGGCAACCTCGCGTAAAATCGGCGGCTTCCTATATAAGTTACTAAATTCTAGAAAACAAAGTAAGATATAATGCTTGTGGAATGAAGTTTGCAGATTTCCTGGAGATTATAAAACTTAATAATTCACAAAAACCATAAGACTCCGTTAGAAAAACAAAACCGGTAAAATTTCCAGATTTTAACTCCTGACGCCGTCAAGAGCAATACCCTGACGCCGTCAGAATGGACCTGCAGAAATTCTTATGTTAAGTTTCCGGAAAATTTATGGAAAAACTTCGTCCTACTTCCTGGAAAATCCTGCAAAACATCATTACGACTCGATACAAGCATTTGACTCTAACAAGTACTAATACACATGTCCATTTAATATTGTTGTGGTTCATGCTCAATTTCGTTCTTATAAACAAATTTGGATCTCCCTTACACTTATCTTTTGCAAAATACCTTTATATGCAATTAAGACGAAGTTAAAAACAAAATAAAGCATTTTCACAATTTACTTTGAAACATGAGCCACAAACAATAAAAAATAAAACATGCATACGGAAACAAATAAAATCAAACAAACAAACAAACAAATAAAAACACACAAAACATGGGTTGCCTCCCAAGAAGCGCTTGTTTTTGTTCGAGTCACGAGCCTGACTCTACCCTTATTTAATGGAAATAGAGGAGGTTCTCCCTACACTTAAGATTAAGTGTGGGTGAAAGTAGCGATACACACCCTTAGGGTGTGAATATGCCACGTGAGGTGAAGGGGGTGAGTGAATGGCTTCCTTCATCCTAAAACTACCCGGACAATATTGGTTGATGGGTGGGTCGGTTCCTCTTTTGTCTCCTAGAAATAAATCTAAGGATGGGAAGTTGTGTAAAGGTTGAGGTTCCGGTTCATCAACACTAGGAAATTCCCTAGAACTAGGAGTAAGGTTATCACTACAGGTGTTCAAACCTATATCCTCAAGTGGTGCCTGGTCCAAGGGTTCTACCTCCATAGGAATTCCTAAAGTTTCTTCTACTTCTTCCGGGTAAGTCACGGGCGGTGTATGTGCCTCAAATGATGGTTGAGTATTTTGTGGGCTTATGTTGTTCACCTCATCATTCCATGTGTCAGGATCTAGCCCTAACATTCTCCCAAGTATCTCACGTGCTTCTCTAGGCATCTCAACTTCTATGTCTGAATCATAAGGATCATCTTCAATATTCTGACTACTATATACAAATTGCCTAAGAGATTCATCATCTGTTTCTTGAGATTCATCATCATCGATCATAGGACCTAGGTCTTTTTGATCAATGTGATCATGCTCGGCTAAATCCTCCTCAATTGTTTTCTTAGGAAGTGATAATAGCAAACCTAGTGCTTCATCCAACTTATGATTTGTTGCAGTGGCTCTCTCCATAATTCCATGGCAAACTAGGTCGCATTTCCAATTGGCCTCACTAAAACTAGATCTTAAACATGGAGATTGTTCATAAGAATCTATCCTAGGTGAAGGCTCATATGATTCATAGGTGTCTCTAAATGAGGTATTTTGAACTCTTTGGTATGTTAGCCGCTCAACCCTATCTTGCAATCTTAGAAGCCTAAGTGTAAAGTCCATTTGAAGCAAGTTACAAACAAAATCACAAAGAAAAGATAGACTACGAGAAAGCTACAAAATAAAAATAAAAAATCTCACTTGATAGGAATCTAATGAGTAGACCTAATAAAAATCAAATTCAACCTAAACAATAACTATTCCCCGGGCTGCGGCGCCAAAAACTTGATGCGTGGGAATCGCACCTTGCTTTACCTCTCGAGGGATCTCGAGAAGCTTACAACCCCCACCAGGCAGTGTACCTGATCGTTGTAGTATAGTATAGTGACAAGTACTGGGGGATTGATCGTTCAGCTAGGAATAGTGTCGTTAGGATTGAAATTAATCTAACTAGGTCTAAAGGTGAGGGATGATTCTTTTTGTATTTTTATATTTTATGAAAAGCAAGTAAAAATCTCGGGTATTGGGAGAGTGGGCGGAATTAGTTGCTAATCAACTAACCCAAAAGCTACTAATTAAACTAATTAACAAGAAAACTAAACTAAGGTTGTGAGCAGTAATTGGAGAAATTGTGTTTACTTAGACTTCACTACTCCCTAGATATCTTTTACATGTTAATTACTTGTTACACTTGTATGAATGACGGATTGTATTCCTTAATACCATTCGTGGGGTGGCATACATAACTCCCCAACTCTATGAGCTCTTATCTCCTCCTACACCATGACCCAACACAACTATAGGGATTGTAAACAGTGGCTCATGCATTAAATACAACCAATAAAGACCTAGTACGCCTCGGTTCATGTTTCTTAAGACGTTCAAGCATGTTACCATTTGGAGATCTGCCAGTTTTCTTAAGCCTAACATATAAATCATTCATTCAAAACAAGAATAGACAAGTAATCAACACATAATCAACATCTAGGTTTCATTAGATCTAAGCAAACACAAGAGAGATCTAGCCTAGCATAGTAGAATTGAGACAAGAACAAGAGATAAACAACCAACACGTAGACATATTGATTGAATTGAAAGTACACTTATCTCAATTACAATGCAAGGTCTCAAGGGTTTGGAACCCTTGAAAAACCTGTAAAAGAGGCACCAAAATCGTCTTTAGGGTTTCACCAAAACTTCTCTCTCTCTAATGAAAAAACTAGAAAGCTATATATAGGAAAAACAGTCTGACGGCGTCAAGAGTAACTTCTGACGCCATCACCTCGCCGCCATATACTTCCTCGGACGGCCTTGATCCACTTATGACGGCCTATGTGACGCCGTCACCACCCACGGTATATTAATTTTGCCACTTTGACGCCGTCACGAGTCCGTCTGACGCCGTCACCACCTTCGATATTTAATTCTTCATGTCTGACGCCGTCAAGCTGATGGTCTTGACGCCGTCACCTTGTATTTTCAGCATGGAAATTTGGTACTTAGCCGTTTTCTTCACTTTTATGCTCCAAAAACGTCCAAAATAGCTTCTTTTCCAGAATTCACTCTCCAAACACCTAAAATCACAAAAGGAACGATTTAGGGCAATATTTGATCAAATAAAGTCGGATTCGGGCTTAAATGACCCCCTAAAAACGGATCATTTTTCGCCTCATCACTATCAAACCTAAAGGCGAACCTCACATATTTTGGTGGAAAATTTTTCTAAATGCTACAGTTTTGTGCTAGTCATACGATTCCTATCCATGAGACGCTTGCTAAGGTTAAAGTTTCACTCCTAAATGTTGTAAAAAAATTTAAATTTGGCTCTAAAATTACACTAATAAGTATTTCTCATAGTTTTATTACATATCTACCATCAAACAAAGAAACTCAAGCGAAAGTGTATACTATAAGGTATCATCATTTTACCCTCCTCATACACTTAGGATGAACATTGTCCCCAATGTTCAATTAAAGAATGTAAAAGTAAAAACAGGTAAAAGAATGAAATCAAATACTCCCCTTATTCGCTCGGTATGGATAATATGGTAACCAGGTTAGATCTTCCTCCAAGAAAATGAACAATCAAAGCTTCCCTTCCAGAATATAAATCATCTTCTTGTCATAACCTGTTAAACCTGAGAAAACAAACAAGGCAACCTCGCGTAAAATCGGCGGCAATCTATAGATGCTAACAAATCCTAGAAAACAATGTAAGATATAATGCTTGTGGAATGATGTTTGCAGATTTCCTGGAGATTATAAAACTAAAGATTCAACAAAAACTTTAAGACTCCGTTAGAAAAACAAAACTGGTAAAATTTCCAGATTTTTACACGTGACGCCGTCAGAAGTGACCTGCAGAAATTCTTATGTTAAGTTTCCGGAAATTTTCTGGAAAAACCTTGTCCTACTTCCTGGAAAATCCTGCAAAACATCATTATGACTCGATACAAGCATGTGACTCTAACAAATATGAATATACATGTCCATTTAATATTGTGGAGAATCATGATCAATTTTGTTTCTTAAAAACATATTTGGGGTTTCCCCTTACACTTATCTTTTGCGAAATACCTTTTGGATGAGGTTAAGACTATGCCAAACAACAAAATAAATTATTTTCACCATTTTAGTTTTGAAACATGATCTACCAACAATAAAAATAAAGCATGCATACGGAAACAAATAACAACCAAACAAATAAAAGATCACACAAATCATGGGTTGCCTCCCAAGAAGCGCTTGTTTTTGTTCGAGTCACGAGCCTGACTCTACCCTTATTTAACGGAAATAGGGGAGGTTTTCCCTACACTTAGGATTAAGTGCGGGTGAAAGTAGCGATATACACCCTTAGGGTGGAAATATACCTTATGAGGAAACTGTGGTGGAAGAATTATATGCTCAAAGGGCTGTGCTCCTATCATCATGACCTTACCTAATTCAATCGGGTTAATGGGTGGATTAAGATTTTCTCCTAGAAAAGGATCATTTTCTATCAACTTCGAAAGACTCCTAGTTGGGGATCCATCTTGACCTAATAAACCTGGTTTAAACCCATAATGTTTCTTGTGATCAATCATAAATGGGTGATGTAAGCATGTAAGGTCATTTTCCACTCCTGTATCAGCTTCCTCTCTACAAGGCTTAGATTTTACTGCCTTTATCCCAAGACTACCCGGACTATATGGTTTGATGGGTGGATCGGGGCCTTTTCAATTCCTAAATTCACATCTAAAGATGGAAGATTAGGTAACGTCTTTGGTTGAGGCTCCGGGTCATCAAAACTAGGAACTTCCTTAGAACTAAAAGAAAGGTCATCACTACAAGTGTTAAAACCTATATTCTCTAGTTGTGCTTGATCCAAGGGTTCTACCTCTATTGGGGTTCCTATAGTCTCTTCTACTTCTTCCGGGTAAGTTACGGGTGGTATGTGTGCCTCAAATGATGGCAAGACTTGTGGGGTACTCAGTGAGCTTATGTTATTTACTTCATCATTCCCTATGTCACGATCACCTATATCCTAAACATGTGTTTTAATATAATTTAACCCTAACATTTTCCCAAGTATCTCACGTGCTTCTCTAGGCATCTCAACTTCTATATCCAAATCATAAGGATCATCCTCGATATTCTGACTGCTATATACAAAATGCCCAAAAGATTCATCATGTGTTTCTTGAGATTCATCATCATCGATCATAAAACCTAGGTCTTTTTTTATCAATGTGATCATGTTCGGCTACATTCTCCATCACATCAAGGTCACCTATGTGTTCAGCTTGTATTGTGGTGAAATCAAACCACCCCGTGCACCCAGTTATCTCATCTATAGGTTTATCCTCAAACAATCTTCTTGCTTGTTCCCTTAAACTTGCTATCAATTGATCTGTAACATCGTTTGTTGGGTTGTCCATTTTTTTGGCAAGTATGGCACAATTCTCTATGGTTTCCCATGCTTCATCAACACTTAATCCCCAAAGGTCCTCATCTGCGGCATGGTCAATGTCCATTTTGGTGTAGTGGTCGACACGATGGTAAAATATTTCAATTTGGGACCACAGATCGAAATTATGATGAGGGACTTTTTGGAGTAAATATTTAAAACGAGCCCATGCATCATAGATAGGTTCATCCTCATTTTGTTTAAACATCAATATGTCATTTGGAGTGGGTGAATTTCGTGGTTGGTAGTATGGTGGATTCGCGTTCTCCATAATGGCTAACGGAATACTCAATGAATTTAATTTACTAACAAAGGCACGAAGAAAAAAAAAGATAGACTAAAGAAAACCTAAAAAAAATAAAATCTTACTAGAAGGGAATCTAGCAAGTAGACCTAATAGAAAGAAATCCTAACCTAGACAATAACTATTCCCCGGGTTGCGGCGCCAAAAACTTGATGCGTGAGAATTGCACCAGGCTTTACCTCTCGAGAAGCTTACAACCCCCACCAGGCAGTGTACCTGATTGTTGTAGTATAGTATAGTGACAAGTACCGGGGGATTGATCGTTCAACTCAGGAATAGTGTCGCTAGGATTACAAAACCTAAGAACTAGGTCTAGAGGTGAGGGATGATTCTTTTTGTATTTTTTATATTTTATAAAAGCAATTAAAAATCTCGGGTATTGGAAGAGTGGGCGGAATTAATTGCTAATCAACTAACCCAATAACTATAGATGCAATCAAAATAAAATAACAAAAATGAAAATAAACTAAATTAAGGTAGTGATGTGAACAATATATGGGAGAATTGTGTTTACTTAGATTTCACTACTCCCTAGATATCTTTTACAGGTTAATTACTTGTTACAGTTGCGTGGATGACGGGTTGTATTCCTTAATACCATTCATGGGGTGGCGTACTTACTTCCCCAATTCTATAAGCTCCTACTTCACTCCTATGTCGAGCCGGCTAAGAAGCTCCTAACATGGGATCACTAGAATTCGCTTATGCATTAAATACAACCATAAAAACCTAGTACACATCGGTTCATGTTTCTTAAGACGTTCAAGCAAGTTACACAATGGAGATCTGCCAGTTTTCTTAAGCCTAACATTGAAATCATTCATCCATTACAACTATAAACAAGTAATCAACCTATAATCAACATCTAGGTTTCATTACATCTAAGCAAACACACAAAAGATCTAGCCTAGCATGTTAAAATCGAGACAAGCATAAGATATATTCAAACAACACATAGACATATTGAATGAATTGGAAGAAAACTTATCTCAATTGAACATGAAGGGTTTCAAGGGGTGAAAAACTTGAAAATACTGTTACAAACGAGCTAGGGTTTATAAAGTTCGACCCTAATATTCTCCACACCAGTTCCTCCTTTATGAATGAAAATTAGAAAAGTATATATAGATTTTAGGAGGTGACGGCGTCAAGAGGAAAAATCTGACGCCGTCATCTCGCCGCCAATAAAGTTCTCGGACTGCCTAGATCCATAGCTGACGCTGTCATGTGTAATTCTGCTCTGGGCCGTCACCAAAATTACTCTTGACGCCCTTGTTCTGATGCCGTCACGTTTTCTCTGGGCCGTCATCCATTTTGCTCCTGACGCCGTCATAAAATTCTTCTTGACGCCGTCATCTACTGTTCCCAGCAAGGAAAATTAAGACTTTGCCGTTTTCTTCACTTTTATGCTTCAAAAACGTCCAAAATACTTCCTTTTCCAGAATTCACTCCCAAAGTACCTAAAATCACAAAAGGAATGATTTAGGGCAATATTTGATCAAATAAATTCCAATTCCGGCTTAAATGACCCCCTAAAAACGGTTCATTTTTCGCCTCATCATATTGTCACACATTTCTGACGTGACAAATACAACTTTTTGTATCAGTGTATGTTTAACTAGGCTATTTTGTAACTATTATTAGACCTTGTTTATTTCTTTTATATTTATTTGTGTTAAGTAATGTATGGTATGTAAAATTGTTTGATTTAAAGGTCTGTATGGAGTAGGTGTTGAAAAATAGTGAAGAATTATATTTGTATTCGTTTATTGAATTAATCTTACGTTAGTCAAAGCTCATTTTTATTTGAAAATATCAGTTTATACTTTGACTAATCAGCACAAACACTTTCCAAATTAGCATTCTCTTCCTCCCGTTCAAAATATAAGAAAAGATGGAAAGTTATAAAATAGTACACTGAAAAAGAAAAATAGTTCAAAATATAAGAAAAGATGGAAAGTTATAAAATAGCACACTGAAAAAGAAGAATATGACAAACATGCCCTGTACTTGGGGAAAAAAATATGGGGGAGATTTAAAGGCATTTTTCATTTTTTCTAATAAACTTTTCTAAAGAACCGATATATATATATATATATATATATATATATATATATATATATATATATATATATATATATATATATATAGGATAAAGATCAAATAAAAAGATAAATTTTCATAAAAAAAATAAAAAGAGTTTTTTTTTATAAAAAAGTTCTTGAAAAATTCGAAAAAAATTCCACAAGATCGGTTATGTTTGTGCATGAAAAAGTTGTGAAGGAAGTTTGTCTAAAAGTTGATACTTTATCCCAAAAAAAATATAAAAAATACGTTTATGCATTAAATCGCTTTTTTGTGCATCAAAAATTCATTTTTGGACCCAACTTCTTTTAACTATTTTCATCAAAATAACATTGTGCATCTAACTAAAACAAGTTGAAAATTTTGTGCATTAAAATTTTTCGCGCATTAAAATTCGTTTTTTGTGCATTAAAAAAATCGTATAAAAACTCAAAATTAGAAAAACTTCTTTCACAAAAGTTTTCTTTACCAACATACCCGATCTTGTGGATTTTTTTTAGAATTTCTCGAAAACTTTAAAAAAAAATTATTTTTATTCTTTATACTGATATTTGTCTTGTTATTTTAACTTTACCCTATATATATATATATATATATATATATATATATATATATATATATATATATATATATATATATATATATATATATATGGATACAATGAGAATGGTCTTATAATGAGAAGGGTAAGATGGATTGTGTGTTTGACATGTGACATCCCCATGCCACATTATATGACATGTGTCACCCCTCTCCTCGAAAATTTTTTCCCTCAACAAAAAAGTTTTTTGGGGGAAAGAAAACGTCAAAAATTTCCCGCCATAATTTATACTACATCACGATGCAGTATAAATTTTTACTACATCACGTTTATTGCATTATGATTAATGCATCACGATGCAGTATAAATTTTTACTACATCACGATTACTGGATCACGATGACTACATCACAATGCAGTATAAATTTTTGGTCCTAATTTTATTTTTATTTATTTTATTTATTTATTATTATTTTTTTTGACGTGGTTTATTTTTTTTCAGGATTGGGGTAGGTGGGGGTGGTACATGCAATGTTTTGAAAACCAGGTTTGAAATCGACCCGGTCAAGTTACCAGGCACAGGGTCAACCGGTTCGACCGCCGGGTTAACCCGGTTTTTAATTTATTATTTTTTTATTTTTCGGCCATGACAACTGGTTCGACCTCCGGGTTAACCGGTTCAACCACCGGGTCAACCCGGGTATTAAAAAAATTAGAAAAAACGAAACCCGGGGGGGTTTCAAGAACCGGGTTGACCTGGGTCACTCAAAGCCCGGCGGGTCTAAATGGTTAACCCGGTTTTAAAAACCCGTGTTTTCTTGACCCATTTTTTTGGCCGAAACCGGTCGAACCGGTTAACCTGGCCGGTCAGCCCGGGTTTCAAGACACTAGATACATGTCATATGATGTGTCATGATGATTTGGCAAGGTGACAAATGTCACTCACACAATCATTCTTACGTTTCTCATTATAAGATCATTTCTCATAATATATATATATATATATATATATATATATATATATATATATATATATATATATATATATATATAACAGGATGTATATGACGTTATTTAATAGCCGGATCCCAGTAAGTTGCCATTAACGTCATGTTGTCACAGTTTAATGTCACTTGAGCAGTTTTTTTTTTTTTTTTTTTTTTTTTTTTTTTTTTTTTTTTTTTTTTTTTATGGCTCAAGCATGTTGTATATAACTATATATAACATATAAGATCGAGTTAAAATTATCAAAGATATAAGTGATTGAAGTTTGTAATATATCTTAATCAAAAGGTTGGTTTATAACATTCAACTTTACTGAACGGTTCATGAAATGTTCACTGAACGTTCAGTTCATTTGCAGCCCTAATAGTAAGTGTTTAATATTATTTACATGACATTGCTTTTGTAAAAAGAAAAAATTTATTTACATGACATTTAAGGGCAAAATCATATGCAAGGACATCGTCGTTCCATGTAAATTATCTTAATACAAAACCATAGAATACCATGATAATAAACCTACTACGAAAGGGATAGAAGCATAGATATTTATCTAAGTTTCTCTTTCATTTTCCAATTGCAATTTATTTTGGACGACGAAATTTATTTAAAACTAGTAAGAAGCTAAAGCGAAAAATATCTAGTATAAGAGACTATCACAAACATCAATTGGATAACAAAACATTCCAGTTTTAATTTGATTTAGTTAGAGAAGATTTCTTAAAATTGTGATGACTCTTTACTTACATTGTTACATGTTTCAATTACGCTCAAACTTTAACCTCCGTGTTTCTTGCAAAAAGTAATAAATAAAACAACAACGTAATTGGACTTATTTCCATGTTTTGATGTTCATTCAATTCCAACGTTTTTGGCCACTAAGTCCACCAATTCTTATAATGAAAAAACCATGTGTGCCGTGGCTTTGTAAATTTTGTCCGTTAATAAAACGTTTAACTCCAACTTAAGCACATATGACATAACTACAATTACAGATTGGTGTTAACCTGACGCTTAAGAGCTACCATGCATGATAAATAAATTTCATGAAACTAAGAATTTACGTTAGATTTTATTTAGTTGTTATTAGTTGACAGAGACGGAGCCAGGACTAAATATAACCGGGTGCACAAAAAAATTTGAACAATAATATTAGAAACACATTTCGATGGACCAGGTGCATTTAAGATGATTTTATGAAAAATCGGTGTTTTTTTTTAAAATTAACACTATATCGAAAAATTCAATGGAGTGCATGGGCACCCGCGAAAACCCCCTGGCTCCGTCCCTGTTAGTTGATTGATTGAGTATAGGAGCGGCAATTCTTGAAACGACATGATAAACGACACGAACCCGACATGAAGTTAAACATGTTTGGGTTGAAGATAAACAAGTTTGGGTCAAAAATAGGTTAACCCGTCCAACCCGTTTAATAAATGGGTCGTGTTTGGGTTGAGTAAATGTTAAACAGGTTAACCCGTGAACCCGTTTAAGCATATAAAACTCTAAAAATAAAATATATAACATGTCTTTTTCTGTTGGATGTGGATTAAATGTATTGTGTTATGTATTTAATATTATTTAATTACGATTATACCTCATATATCATATAAATTAATGCTTATAATTGAGAAAATTGTCGTACAGTTATTTGTCTGTTATTCTTACCTAATTTTAAATCCTTATATCATTTTTGCATTTAAACTAGTTAAATCAAAAAATAATCAACTTTATTCACTACCTGACATATTTATTTAAACAGGTTAAACAGGTAAAAAATGAGTTACATGTGTTATGCAGGTGTGGGTTAAGGTTGAGTTTCTTGACACGATTAATAAATGGTCGTGTTTGAGTAGAGGTTATACTAACACGCCAACACAAACACGAAGATTGACATCTCGAATATAATAAAAACAATCGCTATCCATAGTTTTGATGAAACTGAATAAACGAATAAATTACACGGTGGATGCCTCCTGCCCACAATTTTTACCTACTTTGTTCTGCGGTCAGCTTATCATTGTTTTGTATTGGGCCACATTGAGTAATTTCTAATTTTAGAGCTTTTTAATTTGTTATAGTTATGGTTGAGTGGTGCGGTATTATATATATATACTAAAACTCAGTACGTGGAACTGTAGCAAATACTATAACAAGAGTGTTGCTACAGTGATTGTAACAGTGCTTATGGGAGTGCGGTACTGTAGCAATGTTACTGTAGTAACAGTTTTTTTTTTTTTTTTTGACCCTGAGGTTAAATATTTAACAAAAACAGCACCTCAGGTTAAATTGTAATTTCAAAGATAGTCGCAAAGGACTAACTTTGCAACATATCGATCCCGTTAAAAATTACTGTTCATTCGTTAAAAACACTGTTTACCAGTTTTTTTTTTTTTTTTTTTAACACCACCTCAGGTTAATTTTTAATTTCAAGAGTACTTGCGGTTATCGATCCTTTGCAAATTTAGTCCTTAATAACAAAAATAATTTTTTTCAATCGTTTTATTTTGAGTTTAGATTAACCACAACATTTCCGCAGCAACGCGCGGATACCCCGCTCGTTGTTGGAATAATGCATTTCACACTTTCATGTTATGCTGCAGGGCCAAACATGTATAAATGAAGTTGTTTTCAGGGTAAACTAAAAATTAAATAATAATAATAATAATAATAATAATAATAATAATAATAATAATAATAATAATAATAATAATAATAAAATAAAATCTTCGTGGTTTCTCATTTTTGTACTATATTTCACCTTTAAACTTTAATTATAAAAAATATTATTGTCGTTCACGCTTTTGAACAAATTATGTCCCTTACACTAACGTTCTTTATTTTTTTCGTTAGCTATGGTCAAAGACATGCGAAATGACTAATATACTACCGTCTTTTTCACCACTCAAAAACATCAAGAAAAGAACATAATAACAATTTAAAAATGGAGCACAAGAAACATAACAATTTATATATGTTCAATAATTGAACCATGATGAGGCGAAAAATGAACTATTTTTAGGGGGTCATTTAAGCCCGGAATTGACTTTATTTGATCAAATATTGCCCTAAATCGTTCCTTTTGTGATTTTAGGTACTTTGGGAGTGAAATCTGGAAAAGGAAGCAATTCGGACGTTTTTGGAGCATAAAAGTGAAGAAAACGCCAAAGTCTTAATTTTCCTTGCTGGGAACAGTAGGTGACGGCGTCAATAAGGAATTCCTGACGGCGTCAAGAGCAATTTCCATGACGATCCAGTACAGATTTGACGGCGTCACGAAGTAGGGCGTCAAGAGTAAAATTCATGACGGCCTGGAAATGCATAATACATGACGGCGTCAAAAGTAGATCAAGGCAGTCCGAGAAGAATTTTGGCGGCGAGGTGACGGCGTCACCTATTTGGTCTTGACGCCGTCAGACCCTATTTCCTATATATAGTTTTCGATTTTTCACATTTAAAAAAGAGAAGTTTTGGAGAAACCCTAAGTACGAACTTGGTGCGAATTTTACAGGTTTTTCAAGGGTTCTAAGCCCTTGATACCTTTCATGTGTAATTGAGATAAGTGTTCTTTTAATTCAATCAACATGTCTATGTGTTGGTTGTCTATATCTTGTTCTTGTCTTAATTCCATCATGCTAGGATAGATCTATCTTGTGTTTGCTTGGATATAATGAAACCTAGATGTTAATTATGTGTTGATTACTTGTTTATAGTTGTTTTGGATGAATGATTTATATGTTAGGCTTAAGAAAACTGGCAGATCTCCAAATGGTAACATGCTTGAACGTCTTAGGAAACATGAACCGATGTGCACTAGGTCTTTATTGGTTGTATTTAATGCATGAGCCACTGTTTATAATCCCTATGGTTGTGCTGGGCATGGCATAGGAGGAGATAAGAGCTCATAGAATTGGGGAGTTAAGTGCGCCACCCCATGAATGATATTAAGGAATACAATCCGTCATCCATGCAACTATAACAAGTAATTAACGTGTAAAAGATGTCTAGGGAGTAGTGAAATCTAAGTAAACACATTTTCTCCACTTATTGCTCACAACTATAGTATAATTTAGTTTATTTTCATTTCTAGTATTTTATTTTGATTACATCTTTAGTATTGGGTTAGTTGACTAACAACTAATTCCGCCCAAATCCTTCAAACCCGAGATTTTAACTTGCTTTCTAAAAAATATAAAAATACAAAAATAATCATCCCTCACCTTTAGAACTAGTATTTAGGTTTTCTAATCCTAGCGACACTATTCCTAGCTGAACGATCAATCCCCCGGTACTTGTCACTATACTATACTACAACGATCAGGTACACGCCTGGTGGGGGTTGTAAGCTTCTCAAGATCCCTTGAGAGGTAAAGCCAGGTGTGATTCCCATGTATCAAGTTTTTGGCGCCGCAGCCCGAGGAATAGTTATTGTCTAGGTTAGAACTTCTTTTTATTAGGTCTACTTGCTAGATTCCTTTCTAGTAAGATTTTATTTTTATTTTTAGGTTTTCTTTAGTCTATCTTACTTCTTTGTTCCTTTTGTTCGTAAACTATTTCGATGGATAACAATAACATTGATCGTTTGATTCCTGTTATTCGTGTTTTTCGTCGTAGGATTTTCCAAATGCCCGCCCCACTTCCTTTAGTTGATAATGAGAACCCACCTAACCTCTCGCCCAACCACCACTTTGACAATAATTCTGAGTTAGAGGAGTCTGATCATGATGATGACCGTAGGACTAGCCCTTTTTACTATTCAGACTCCGATGAGGATCTTGATGACGGTGATGTGATTAATGAGAATAGGATGGAAGAAGAAATAAACCCTCTTAGGTATGTCGACCCCAGAACTAGGATTGAGTGTGATAGTTCATTCAACATGCAATTTCCTTGTAAAATCGGATTTAAGAACTTTAATGCCTATCTTAACTCATCTCTCCCGCTGAACATAATCTCGCGCAATGAATATAATAAAATCATGGTAGATGAGTTAGAATACAAAGGAGAAAGCATTATTGCTAGGGCAATACCATTGCATGTGTTTGTAGGAAGCTTGGTTTATCTTGTTGAGTTCATGGTTATGGAGAATCTAGGAGAGTTTATTGATGATAAGTTGACCCAAGTTGTGTTTGAAAAACCTTTCAAACAGTTGACCAACCTTGATGAAAAACTCATAGAAGGGTTAATTACATTCTCGGATGGGGATGAAGATTTTGTCTATCAAATGTCCCGCACACACCCTAGGTTCAAGGATTTTTCCATGGAAAAGTGTAGTAGATATCCGCCCATAGAAATGCTAAGTGAGAATGATGAGATAAAAGGACTTAAGTATACTCATGAAAAGAATAAAAGATACTATCGCGGATGCTTAGAGTTAGGAGATGATTATAAGAAAGATGAGGCGAGTATTAGATGGCTCACACTTGGTTATGTGAGCATAAGCGATACACGTTGACCCATGACCTTGAGTCTAGCTACAAGACTCGTAAATAAAGAAAAGCGCTTCTTGGGAGGCAACCCATGTTTTGTGTGTTTTTATTTGTTTGTTTGTTTGTTTGTTATTTGTTTCCGTATGCATGCTTTGTTTTTATTGTTGGTTGATCATGTTTCTCAATTAAATAGTGGAAATACTTTACTTTGTTGTTTTGGCCTAGTCTTAACTCCACCTAAAAGTATTTTTGCAAAAGATAAGTGTAAGGGGAAACCCCAAATATGTTTTTAAGAAACAAACTGATCACGATTCTCCACAATATTAAATGAACATGTATATTCGTATTTGTTAGAGTCAAATGCTTGTATTGAGTCATAATGAAGTTTGGCAAGATTTTCCAGGAAGTAGGACAAAGTTTTTCCAGAAATTTTCCGGAAACTTAACATAAGAATTTCTGCAGGTCACTTCTGACGGCGTCACGAGTTAACTCTTGACGGCGTCACGTGTAAAAATCTGGAAATTTTACCGATTTTGTTTTTCTAACGGAGTCTTATGGTTTTTGTGAATTATTAAGTTTTATAATCTCCAGGAAATCTGCAAACTTCATTCCACAAGCATTATATCTTATTTTGTTTTCTAGGATTTAGTAACTTATATAGGATGCCGCCGATTTTACGCGAGGTTGTCTTGTCTATTTTCTCAGGATTTACAGGTTATGTATGACAAGAAGATGATTTATATTCTGGAAGGGAAGCTTTGATTGTTCATTTTCTTGGAGGAAGATCTAACCTGGCCACCTTATTATTCATACCGAGCGAATCAGGGGAGTATTTGATTCCATTCTTTTTACTTTTTCACTTTTACATTCTTTACTTGAACATTGGGGACAATGTTCATCTTAAGTGTAAGGGTAGGGTAAAAAGATGATACCTTACATATGCACTTTCGCTTGAGTTTGTTTTGTTTAATGGTAGATGTGTAATAAAACTATGAGAAACACTTGTTAGTGTAATTTTAGCGCCAAATTTAAAATTTTTTACAACATTTAGGAGTGAAACTTTAGCCATAGCAAGCGTCTCATGGATAGGAGATTGTATGACTAGCACATAACCGTACTATTCAGAAAAACTTTCCACCCAAATATGTGAGGTTCGCCTTTAGATTTGATAGGAAAAGCATTTACTATTAGTGCTTATGAGTGTACCGGTAGCATTTAGATTCTAGAACTTGCGTTAGTGATGCATCCCGAGACCGCTAGTGAGACTACATTCGTATGGTAGGATTTACTACATGATAAGAGGCATTAGGATCACCCTTGTGTTAAACCTGTATCATAATTACTTGACCATTTAAGTCATATTACTTGACTAGTTAAGTCAACTAATTTTTCCCACACCCTTAGCGTTGTACTCATTTTTAGTACACGAAACCCCTAGTACACCCCTCCGAGCCTAACTTTTCGTTTCTAACTTTAAGCATTTTACTTAAAGGAAGAATTTGTTACACCCCACTTAAATGTACAACCAAATCGTCTTAGCCTTCCGTGTATGCGCTCATTTTTAGTGCATTATTGTTATTTGTTAAACCTTAAGTTAACTATCTAATTGATTACATGGTTGCTAAGTCGAGTCATATCCTTGTACATATTGTTTTGGGACGATTGGGACTCATGGGTAAAGTACTTATTTATGGAGTAATGGGGAAAAACATCATTTTATTACCCTCATATGTACGTTAATCTTAAAAGTGCTCCAAGTGTTTTGATTTTCTTAATTCGAGTCATTAGATTAATTTATTGTAAAGTATATAAAAATTCAAGTGTAAGGGGAATGTTCATTCCCTATGATGTATTATTTTGGATGGTAGGGTAAGAGTGTATGCAAAAAAAAAAAAAAAAAAAAAAAAAAAAAAAAAAAAAAAAATCGAAAAAATCAAGAAAAAGAAAAAAAAATAGAAAAAGAAAAAGAGAAAAACATACGGACTACCATCCCTTTTTATTCTATGTTCATTTTATGTTTTTGTTATTTTTCATTTATTAGCTTAAGTCGAGTCTAGTCTTGGCTTAGCAACGCCACATTGTACATGTAATTAACCAAGATTGTTAACTCGCCACCAGTAAAAACTTCCTATATCCAACAAAACCGTGTATTTCATATCCCTACACCTAACGTTACAACCCTTTAAAAGACCTCTTTGATAGTTTATCCTAGGTGCTTACGCCATGTGGTGGAGGTTTGATCCTTTCCCAAGCCTATGGTAATCTATTTTGCTATGACAGGTAGTGAGAGATATCTTCCATTTCCATATTGTAATTTATATTTTATTACACCCGAGAGATGTGAGTATCTAAACACTATTTGTGAGGTGCTAGTATATGACCTCCGTGCTTGTCTATTGGTCTTTAGTGGAACGATTATTTGTTGTAATTACTTTTATATTAGTGTTAAATGACCCCTAACTTGTATTTTGATTAGAATAAAAGCGCATTTGCTTGAGGACAAGCAAATCTCAAGTGTAAGGGTATATGATGAGGCGAAAAATGAACCACTTTTAGAGGGTCATTTAAGCCCGGAATTGACTTTATTTGATCAAATATTGCCCTAAATCGTTCCTTTTGTGATTTTAGGTACTTTGGGAGTGAAATCTGGAAAAGGAAGCAATTCAGACGTTTTTGGAGCATAAAAGTGAAGAAAACGCCAAAGTCTTAATTTTCCTTGCTGGGAACAGTAGATGACGGCGTCAATAAGGAATTCCTGACGGCGTCAAGAGCAATTTCCATGACGATCCAGTACAGATTTGACGGCGTCACGAAGTAGGGCGTCAAGAGTTTAATTCATGACGGCCTGGAAATGCATAATACATGACGGCGTCAAAAGTAGATCAAGGCAGTCCGAGAAGAATTTTGGCGGCGAGGTGACGGCGTCACCTATTTGGTCTTGACGCCGTCAGACCCTATTTCCTATATATAGTTTTCTATTTTTCACATTTAAAAAAGAGAAGTTTTGGAGAAACCCTAAGTACGAACTTGGTGCGAATTTTACAGGTTTTTCAAGGGTTCTAAGCCCTTGATACCTTTCATGGGTAATTGAGATAAGTGTTCTTTTAATTCAATCAATATGTCTATGTGTTGGTTGTCTATATCTTGTTCTTGTCTTAATTCCATCATGCTAGGATAGATCTATCTTGTGTTTGCTTGGATCTAATGAAACCTAGATGTCAATTATGTGTTGATTACTTGTTTATAGTTGTTTTGGATGAATGATTTATATGTTAGGCTTAAGAAAACTGGCAGATCTCCAAATGGTAACATGCTTGAACGTCTTAGGAAACATGAACCGATGTGCACTAGGTCTTTATTGGTTGTATTTAATGCATGAGCCACTGTTTATAATCCATATGGTTGTGCTGGGCATGGCATAGGAGGAGATAAGAGCTCATAGAATTGGGGAGTTAAGTGCGCCACCCCATGAATGATATTAAGGAATACAATCCGTCATCCATGCAACTATAACAAGTAATTAACGTGTAAAAGATGTCTAGGGAGTAGTGAAATCTAAGTAAACACATTTTCTCCACTTATTGCTCACAACTTTAGTATAATTTAGTTTATTTTCATTTCTAGTATTTTATTTCGATTGCATCTTTAGTATTGGGTTAGTTGACTAATAACTAATTCCGCCCAAATCCTTCAAACCCGAGATTTTAACTTGCTTTCTAAAAAATATAAAAATACAAAAATAATCATCCCTCACCTTTAGAACTAGTATTTAGGTTTTCTAATCCTAGCGACACTACTCCTAGCTGAACGATCAATCCCCCGGTACTTGTCACTATACTATACTACAACGATCAGGTACACTGCCTGGTGGGGGTTGTAAGCTTCTCAAGATCCCTTGAGAGGTAAAGCCTGGTGTGATTCCCACGTATCAAACCACCTTAACAATTTATAGCGATATGTTCAATTACTCGATTGTTGTTTGTTAATTTTAATCATTAGGGTTCTTATTCGTTTTTTAGGGGTTTTCTTTTTTCAAAATCGTGTTTTAGGGGTTATTACAACTACGACTGATCGATCTATTATTTTGTTCAGTAAGTTTAATCTTGTATTGTTATGAGTATTGAGTGAGGCTGTGTTTCTGGGATAATCTGACTGATTTAAACATAGCAACAGGGCAAAAAAAACTTGAAATTTTGGTATGATGATATGAAATGAAATGAAATGTTATTGTTTGGGTCGAACGACCAGAATCTTTGTCACCAAGGTAAGTATCAATCGAAGGTACAAGTTTAAGCTATTAATTTCATGCCAACAAAGAAGTGTCATTAGCATAATATTGAAACTGTTCACTCAATCATAGCTTAATTTGAAAAAATATTTGTTAAACTTAAAGTCAATGCAAAATAATCAAAAGTATCATATGTTTCAAGGAAAACTAAATGATATTTTTACGAACCAGTTCTTGATGTTCTAATATTTTGTAAAACCATAGTGGGGCTGAATACAGTCTTTTTAATTTCTTCGAAGTTTATTAACTTCAAGTGTTAAAGATCAACAAGTGATTATGCAATAATACTTACAACTACGATCCCAAGCCACATTGAAATATCAAATAAGCACGAGGGAAAGCTAGATAGACTGACCTCTGCTAACGATGTTTTATATAGACTGGAAGCTAGAGAGAGACTAAGGTATAGTGCCGCTAATAGAGAAGGCTCTTTCATGCTAGGCGTCTAGGCCCACTACGCCCGAGCCACCTCGAGTAAATAGACATCCCGATATATATTGGTTCGGGATGGGGGTGTACACCATTTGTACATCCAGTTATGAATCCACGACATGATACTATTTACTAAGTATAATCATTTCGGTGGACTACAAACCATTACAACTTCACTTCACTGATATGCACTAAGATTGACGCTCACAAAGAAGAACTACTCCAAACGGTATTCCGCCCTCGAAAACCACATAAAAGAATATCGTGATTCGAATTTCCACAAAGACCACTAAGACTTCCCATCGGAAGTATCAAACCCCAATTAGATCTCCAAAGATCTAGGCTTGGTCACAAAGACATAAGACTTCCCTTACAACCAAATCGAATGAATGAATGTTTGATTTTTAATCAAGCTCTAACCTAAACTAGAGACTCGATTCTAATAGAAAGGGTATAGATAAGAAGACCCTCGACACAATCACAAGAGTGGATTAGGTTATTGTGATTCTTTCTTGTGGAAAATGTTTTCTTTCAAGAAATGATAAGATAGAAAGATTAAGAATACAAGATGATAGAATTAGAGGGTAGAGAGAAGAGAAATCAGAAAGTGTTGGGACAACATTAGTTAGGTCTCCTTATGTTTTAATGATGACAAATAAACCTTCGAAATACATAAAATCACATACGTTAGCCAAAATTCCCTCGACTCAATAACTGGGCTTGGCATTTGTGATTTGTCATCATTAAAATATAAAAGAGACTTAATCAATGTTGCCCTAACATATTTGTTAAAGTTAAAGTCAACACAAAATAATCAAAAGTGTCATCTATTTGAAGGAAAACTATACGATATTTTTATGAACTAGTTCTTGATGTTCTTGAGTGGGGAAGAAGACGAGGGTATATTAGTCATTTCGTATACCTTTTACCATGACTAACGAAAAAGCATAACGAGTGTTAGTGAAAGGGACATAATTTGTTCAAAAGTGTGAATAGTAATGACATTTTTTGTAATTAAAGTTTGGGAGTGGTATAGGGTGCAAAAATGAGAAACCATAAGAATATTTTTTTGTAATTTGCTGTTGTTTTTAGTTGTTTTATTTTATTTTATTTTTTTTATTATTATTTTTTTTTTGTAGAGGACTGGTTTGTATTATTTTTTTACAATTACTAAAGTGGAATATTGGAGTATAAAAGTAAAAAGGTAGGGATTTCAGATGCAGTCGTCTCATTTGTTTCACACACACAAAGTTATATCTATGATTTTCTCTTTGAGTTTTCTGTCTCATGCGTTTGGTTAATCAATAGTTTTGATCTACATTTTTTGTCTTTTTTATTGTTGTAGTGAGATTGTTATTGAGAGTTTCTTTGTTTGAGATATCACTTGTTTGAGGACTATCTGTTACTTCTTTTTTGGGAAGTACTTTTAGTAATAAATTGAATTTAGGGGCTGTTGGTTGGGTTTCTTGATACATGTTTCTTATTTGAACATGGTATTAGAGCTTAGGGTTTGATTTGATGGTAAAATTGATTTTTAGGGTTTTAGAAAAAAATTGGGATTTTTGCAATTAGTGATAGATCTGTGGTTATTATTGCTGATTCAATGATATCTTGTTGAATCTTGGTCTGTTTGGCTTGTAATTAATCCAACTTGGTTTTGGAGGGTTTCAGATCTTGTGATCTGATTGGTTCTTTGTTAGATCTGTTCCATCTATGGTTGATTCAGTTAGGGTTACTCATTAATAGCCAAAATTGCTAGGGAGGGAGGTGGTTCATCTCTTTGATTATCTAACACGTGTTACAAATTACAGTCAAGTATCCCTAACAAAGTAACAACTTAACTAAAATAAGAATTTATAGTATTTACTGTCACGAACTTGATGCACCATAGTATATCTATATCTTTGTGATACACCATATAAGTTTTATCAATATCATAATCATTAATTAGTTTTGGAACATCCGATATAAGTTGCAACCGATGGGGATAAGATTTGTAGTAAAAAACAGTAGATCGTTGTTTATCGCGTAGGGCCAAAGCCTTACCTACACCGTATATGCTATTGTTTATTTTATGGTAGTTTCTTCGTTTCTTTACGCAGTTGAAGGAAGACTTAGTCTAAGCCGTAGTAGTAACGATTCCAGAATCTTCTATTATCTAGGTCATTTTTTTTTTTTACTTTAATTAGGTTTCTTTTTGTGCAAATTTTAATTCCCTATAAATATATGGCTCATTATCATTGTAATTTACTTTTGAATTATTAATGAACTTTTGTTTTAGAATTTGATCTCTTGTTCGGGTTTTATTCTCCTGGGGTGCGCCTCATTTATCTACCCTTTGATCAGGGTTTAACAAAATTCGCTTTCGCGTCCTGTGTCAGTTGGCATCAAAGCTTGTTAGTATCTTGGTGGTAATTGGTGTAGAAGGTTCTGCATCAATTAACTTCTAGAGCTTGTTAGTAACCTATATGGTGAATGGCGTAGAAGATCCAAAAACCCTTACCGTTGGTAGGGTGCGGTCGATGAAGACATAGATCATGCGATCAATGATCTCACATCAAAATTCGCAAGTATATCCACTGTGCTTGAAGTGATAAGATCCAAAATTGGGGGTGGTGGTGGTAATCACTCAATCGTGACGGTAACGAACGTGATAATCCTGGATTTTGTATTAACTATATGAGAATCATGGGCGTGACCAATCTCCCAAACGAGTTTGGAGACAAAAGGTATTCGGGTCTTTAGATGAGGAAAGAGATGGAGACTATGGGGTTTTAACTGGAGGTCCAAGGGGAAGAAATCATGGTCTTACGGTTTTGAATAATAGGAATGAGGGTCAACATGATTATGGGGATCGACACAAGTACCGTGTTAAGGTTGAGATTCATAATTTTCTCTTGGGAATCTTGTTCTTAAAGCTGTGTTAGATTGGTTGTATGAGGTTGATAAGTTCTTTGACATTATGGATGTTCTTAAAGAGGATCAAGTCAAGATTGTTGCTTACAAGTTACGTGGAGGAGCTGGAGCTTGGTTGCAAAACGAGCAAGAAAACTGTAGGAGACAAGGCAAGTATCCAATCAACACCTGGCCAACGATGAAGAGAATGATCAAAGGTAGGTTTTTACCCCCGGATGGTGAATAAATTTTATATCAACAATATCATACTTATGTTCAAGGGAAAAGAACCGTGGTGGAGTACACGAGTGAGTTCTTGAGGTTACAAGTTAGGTGTAACTTGAAGGAATCGGAGGAAGAAACTGCTGCTAGGTATATTAGTTAGTTGAATCAATCAATTCAAGTGGAGTGAAGTTTGTTGTCAATTTGGACCATTGATCAAGCTCAAACTTTAGCTATGAAGGTCGAGAGGTCAATCTCCAAGCGAGCTTTGAACTTGGGAGAAACGTTGGAAGATGATTTTTATTTGAATTCTACTCAGGTATACCAATCTAATCAAACTCAATTAACTATTGGAGCTAATGTATCTTCTAAATTGGCTTCTCTAATTTTGGCTAGTGGAAGTGGTGTGAAAGAGCAGGTTACTACTAATAAGACGGATTCTAATCCGTATAGCAAACCTGTACCTCCTAAGTGTTTTAGGTTTACTTTACCGGTCATAGGTCAAATGAATGTCTTAACAAGAAGTTGAATGCATATGTTGGGTAAATTTATAAAGGCGACATGTGGAATGATTTTGGAGAAAATTTGTAACATATTGATGAATTTGCTCGAGTTAAAGGTGAAGTATGAACTTGATTGTGCAACGTACTTTGTGTGCAAAAAATATGGAACACTTTTCACAAAGGAACAAGTTTGAAACTAAGTGTGTGATTGAAGACAATGTTTGCTCATTGATCATTGATAGAGGGAGTTTTGAAAACCTAGTTTCCAAAGAGATTGTGAAGGAGTTGAAGTTACCAACCGAGCAACATTCAAATCCGTATAAGTTAGGTTGGATAAAGAAAGTTCCCAAAGTGAAGATGAATGAGGTTTGCAATGTTCCAATTGCTATTGGAAATTCTTGTCGTGATGAGGTGTCTTGTGATGTCATGGGCTTAGGTGTTAGTTATGTTTTGCTAGAAAGATTGTGGCAACATGAAGTGGATGAAATACATAGGGGTAAGAATATATTTTGTGGGTTTTGAATGGTATGGAAAAAATATAGTTATTCTTCGTAGTGGTATGCAACCAACGAATTTGAAGACATTGAGCGTGTTAGACCCGTTTCCCGAGTACTTGGACCCCTCCTGAGATGAAATGGACTAAGGGCCTTACGTGATTGGTTAGTCAACGAATGTTGCATAATGGTCAAACCCGATAGTCAACTTTATGGTCAAAGAATGTATTATAAGTTTATAGAAAGTATAATGTGACATAAATAGAAGGAAATAGACTTCAAGGGCTTAAGTTGTCAAGTGGTAAAAGTGTTATAAAGATAAGTGTGGCTAAAATAGAAGAAACGAAACTTAAGGGATCAAAGGTGCCAAATAGGCAAACTTGCCACCTACACTTCTCTGGATACTTCTCTTATCTTCATAAGAGTTCTAGGAAGTTGTGGTGGAAGTGTCTGTGTCGTGAAGTGGAGAAAGGAGGGATGAGAAGACCAAGCTTTGATGGTTAACCATGGTGTATATGTATTCCCAATCAAATGGATAAAGCCCTAGTAATGATTTCTATCAAAGTAAGTATTTTAATTAGAGTTTAAGTGATGATTTAAGGGTTAGGGTTTATGAACCCTAACTTGGGGAAGATGGGTAAATGGTGTTATGAGTTATATAAGAAGTTAAAGAAATTATGAGGTGATTTATTATGGTTTAAAGTTAATAAGTTTATGGGTTTGATCATCATATAATCAATGTATGATTATATAATGATTAGAGGTGTTAAAGGTAAGTTAATAGTGGTATAAACCATTATTATGGTTATTTGATTAAGTATTAAGCATTTGTGTGTATGATGATTTTATCATAGGATGGTGATGATGAAGTTGATGATGATGCTTTGATGTGCTTAGCTTGGAGCTAAGGTAAGTAAAATGATGATGGCATGGTGTTATATAGACTACTAACATGTTTGTGTTATGTATGTTGTAGAGGTTATGTGCTAAGTAATAGATGGCCTTAGATATGCTTATGTGATATATTGTATGTGAGCTAAGTGATGATATGATGTTATGTGTTAAGGTGGGACATGGAGTAGTAAGCTCGTAAAGTAAGTGTTATGACGTATGTGATGCTTATATGTTTGTTGAAGTATAATGGTATGTTATGATCGTTTTACTTACTAAGCGAAAGCTTATGGTTTAGTTGTCTAACCTTTTTGTAGGTTGGTATGCTTTTATGGATGGCTTGAATAAGGATCAAGGTTGGTCATGCGAATGTAGAAGGACTTGGGTAAGAGAGTAGAGCTAGGTAGAATACCAAGCTCAAGTCAAGGTTGTATCCCCGAGAGTCTTTCTACGTGTTGCAAAATGTATGTCAAAGATATGGTAATGATTTACTAGTAGTCAATTGATGTGTCAAAGTATGTTTTATGAGTTATTAGTAGAAGTTAAAGGAGTGTTTGGCATAAGCGTGTTTCTACCCATTTTGGGTTGTAAACGGGTCATGTGTTTAAGGAACGAGTTTAATATGTATTAATAAGGATGTTGGTTAAGTTTGGTGGATAAATGAAGTGCTGTAGATGGTTTGTTATGTAAATGGGTCAAAACGGGTTTTGGCACAAAACCCGTCACCTTGTAAAGCATGTTCCCGCAGGTCATGATGTCCAAGTTTATACATATAATTGATGCTTATAATGTCCTAATAATTTCTGGAAGTTTTGGTGTAATGTCATGTTATAAAAGTCGCTTTTCCGGAAAATAGGTCAAAAGTGCACTAAAGGGTTATGCAGAAAAAGGGGTGTTTGGGACAAGGTCCATTTTAACCCGTTTTGGATCAAACGGGTCAAGAATTTTGGGAAAGAAAATGTATTTTTTAATTAAATGTGGATTACATGTGTTTAAATATAGGTTTAAAGTGTTGATTTTATGTTAAAAAGTGTTACGGGTCATTTTGAGACAATAGTGCACTTTAGGGGTCACAGTGCACTTTAGGGGTCGTAGTGCACTTTATGGTGCCACCACTCACTTTAAAAGTATTGGAGTCTAGTTCTTCTAAAAATAGTCTTAATGTTTGTTTTGTAACTGATTTTTGTCAGTTTATAAATGAGTGACAGGAGTCAATAACGGGTCAAAACGTTTGCGCGTAAAAGTTTTATGTTTTTGGTCAAATCGGGCACAGGGTGTAACAACTTGGTATCAGAGCTTCGGTTTAAGTGAATTAGGTTTCCACTATAGGTTGCCTAGTCTTAAACCACTCGTAGAAGCGTTGAATGTAAGTGCTAGTGATGCGGGAAGTAGTTGTTAAGTATGAGGTGGATTATGCCTTTTGTTAGATGAGCCTAATGATAATAAGTGATGAATGTGTTGAAGTGTATGATATGTTAGCCCGTAGGGGACTTGAATTGTTTAAATGATTTTGTTAGCCGTGCACCTTGGTTGGTGCCGGTGATTATATTATGATTATACGAATGTATGTTAGAGTAACGGTAATGGAATATGAGTAGGAATGGTAAGTGGTATCAGAGATAGGCTAGCAAGTGAATTAAGTAATGACGCTTAAAGCATGGATCATAATGATATTAAACGTACTAAGGTATAGCGTGAAAAGATAAGATGAAACTAACGAACTAATGATTAAGTGTTTAATGACTTGACGGTTAAAGAATGAGGTTAGGGAATGATGGCATGAAATGTGACCAACATATGGTCTCATTATATTTAGTGACTAAAGACTAATGTTAAATTGGTATAGAGACGGGTTAACGGTAAGGTAAAGTACTTGAAATTTAAGTGTGAATGTGAAGTAGTGATAAAGTGTGTTGGTATGTAAATGATGAAATTGAACGAAAAAGTTAAAATGCTAAAAGTTAAATGCGATAAGTTAAGAATGTAACTGAGAATGAGATGCGTTTGTATGAGGTTTAGGTGTTGCTTTGAATATTATGTCACGGCTAATGTGCCCCATTAGCGGTGATTATTGTTATAACGGAAGTTTGGAATAATGAAACCTATTTAAAATGTGTAAGATGAATGAAAGATGCTAATGAATGTGTAAATGTTTAAAACGTGAAAGAAGGATAACGGATGGTAATGAGTATGTTATGATTGATAACCTATGTAGGGTTAAATATGGAAAGAGTCGGGTAGACTAAAGGGTTAATGGTAAAGGTGTCAGAAATGTTTAACGTGGGTTAAAGAATGTAAGTTAAAGTGAGAAACGTAATTATATAGAAATGTGTGAGTATGATAAGCAGGTTTCATATGCCCTATGACGCTTGCTTAAACTAAATAAAATGGATAAGATGATGTGTGTGTTAAATGTTAAGGACTTGGATCCAAAGTTAAATGTGTAAGGTTAAAGATGGTATCCTCTGGGATAACCAAGCTAATGAATGTTAAAGAATCATTCGGGATAAATGGTAATGATCCTTTGGGATAAATGGTTAATGATCCTTCGGGATGAAACGTTTTGCCTTCATCGGCAATGGGGTTGCCTACATCTTTGGCATATAAAAATGTCCCCAAAGCGAATGTGGTAACGGGATGGATCCAAGTCTAAAAAGTAAAAAGGGTGTCATAAAATGTAAACAGAATGAAAAGGTTAAAAGCTAAAATGAAATGAAAAGGGTACAAGTGTTATGCCGGAAGTGTGTAAGTAGGATGATTTATAATTTCTTTATTCAAATGGATTGGGATGCCTTTGCATTTAAATAAAGAAGTTATGAATCTCCGAACCATGAGTTTATGTTTCTTGATTTACATCGATTGGGACGCCTTTCCATGTAAACGAGGAAGTGTAAATGGGTGGGCTTATATGTTTCCGACATGACATGAGTAGGGTGAAAGGGTAGAAATGGGAGTCTAGGAATGTTAGAAGTCGTAAGGAACTAAGATAGGTTAACTAAGTTGGATATCGAATTTAGGTGGAAGATGTCATGAGAACTTATAACTTAGGAGCCTAAGGGGTAAAGTTGAATTGATTAAGGGAATGTAAGCCAATGTTACGAATGTCTTGTGACTTGTTGTAATGTAAGAAAGACGGTAGTAGTCATAATGCGCATGGAAATTATTGAAAGAAGTAAGGGAAAATGTAACGTGTAGTAAAATGCTAACGGAATAGTAAAAAGGTTACAGTAAAAGTAGAAAGTTAATAAATAGTTGACTTTTGAAAGTTAAGATGGTGTGTAATGTTCAAGTGACACATAGTCCTTGACGGGAAAGTTAGAATGCAACGAGTTAGTAGGTTATGTAATAGACGTAGAAATTGTTTAACGGTATTCATTAGTGGCAAGGATTGTATCTTGAATGACATAATGATTGAGAAGAAATGAAAGATTATAAAAGCTAAGCGATAAATAGAATGAGTTATGGGTATGATGTGCGTATAGTGGACCTTGAATTGCAAGATCACATAGATCGTTGCAACCAAAAAGGTATGAAGAATAGAAAGTGCTAAAAACGGGAGTAAGATGGAACTAAGTTTTGGTTAGTATAGACAAGTGATTTCGGGGACGAAATCTAAATAAGGGGTAGAATTGTTAGACCCGTTTCCCGAGTACTTGGACCCCACCTTAGATGAAATGGACTAAGGGCCTTACGTGATTGGTTAGTCAATGAAT
The DNA here is from genome assembly GCA_030686995.1 of Artemisia argyi. Classification (NCBI taxonomy): domain Eukaryota; kingdom Viridiplantae; phylum Streptophyta; class Magnoliopsida; order Asterales; family Asteraceae; genus Artemisia; species Artemisia argyi. The sequence continues at coordinate 145,526,147 of CM060707.1, read as the reverse complement.
GTTGCATAATGGTCAAACCCGATAGTCAACTTTATGGTCAAAGAATGTATTATAAGGTTATGGAAAGTATAATGTGACATAAATAGAAGGAAATGGACTTCAAGGGCTTAAGTTGTCAAGTGGTGAAAGTGTTATAAAGATAAGTGTGGCTAAAATAGAAGAAACGAAACTTAAGGGATCAAAGGTGCCAAATAGGCAAACTTGCCACCTACACTTCTCTGGATACTTCTCTTATCTTCATAAGAGTTCCAGGAAGTTGTGGTGGAGGTGTGTGTGCCGTGAAGTGGAGAAAGGAGGGAAGAGGAGACCAAGCTTTGATGGTTAACCATGGTGTATATGTATCCCCAATCAAATGGATGAAGCCCTAGTAATGATTTCTATCCAAGTAAGTATTTTGTTAGCATTAGAAGTGTTGATCATTTATGAAATCAAAGTGAGATCTCAATGATCGTCCCTTAGGGGGAGATTGTTAGGATTAAAAGTGACGATCATTATTGAGTCAAATAGTTAGTTAAATATATCAATGTAATAGTTAGTAAATGCTAGTTTATTAAGTTTATGTGTATTATTCATGCTTGTATAAAGTCTAAGGGCTAGTTATGTAATATGGTCAAAGATATGTGAAGCCCTAGACTACAAGTATAAATACACATGTAAGGCCTCATTTTGAGGTTGGTTCTCTTAGTGATTCTCTTAGTAATATCAAGGTTATTATTCCACACACTAGAGTTCCCATCCACTCTATCTCTCTACTTACTTTCTCTCTCAAGGTTTAAGCTTGATTCAATAGTGATTTAGGTTGTTCTACGGTCCTACATATTTTAATTAGAGTTTAATAATGATTTAAGGGTTAGGGTTAATGAACCCTAACTTAGGGAAGATGGGTAAATGATGTTATGAGTTATATAAGAAATTAAAGAAATTATGAGGTGATTTATTATGGTTTAAAGTTAATAAGTTTATGGGTTTGATCATCATATAATCAATGTATGATTATATGATGATTAGAGGTGTTAAAGGTAAGTCAATAGTGGTATAAACCATTGTTATGGTTATTTGATTATGTGTTAAGCATTTGTGTGTATTATGATTTTATCATAGGATGGTGATGATGATGCTTTGATGTGCTTAGCTTGGAGCTAAGGTAAGTAAAATGATGATGGCATGGTGTTATATAGACTACTAACATGTTTGTGTTATGTATGTTGTAGAGGTTATGTGCTAAGTAATAGATGGCCTTAGATATGCTTATGTGATGTATTGTATATGAGCTAAGAGATGATATGATCTTATGTGTTAAGGTGGGACATGGAGTAGTAAGCTCGTAAAGTAAGTGTTATGACATATGTGATGCTTATATGTTTGATGAAGTATAATGGTATGTTATGATCGTTTTACTTACTAAGTGAAAGCTTATAGTTTAGTTGTCTAACCTTTTTGGAGGTTGGTATGCTTTTATGGATGGCTTGAATAAGGATCAAGGTTGGTCATGCGAATGTAGAAGGACTTGGGTAAGAGAGTAGAGCTAGGTAGAATACCGAGCTCAAGTCAAGGTTGTACCCCCGAGAGTCTTTCTACGTGTTGTAAAATGTATGTCAAAGATGTGGTAATGATTTAGTAGCTAATTGATGTGTCAAAGTATGTTTTATGAGTTACTAGTAGAAGTTAAAGGAGTGTTTGGCATAAGCGTGTTTCTACCCATTTTGGGTTGTAAACGGGTTATGTGTTTAAGGAATGAGTTTAATATGTATTAATAAGGATGTTGGTTAAGTTTGGTGGGTAAATCAAGTGTTGTAGATGGTTTGTTATGTAAATGGGTCGAAACGGGTTTTGGCACAAAACCCGTCACTTTGTAAAGCATGTTTCTGCAGGTCATGATGGCCAAGTTTATACATATAATTGATGTTTATAATGTCCTAATAATTTCTGGAAGTTTTGGTGTAATGTCATGTTATAAAAGTCGCTTTTCCGAAAAAGGGTCAAAAGTGCACTAAAGGGTTATGTAGAAAAAGGGGTGTTTGGGACAAGGTCCATTTTAACCCGTTTTGGGTCAAACGGGTCAAGAATTTTAGGAAACAAGGTATAATGTATATTTTAATTAAATGTATTTAAATATCGGTTTAAAGTGTTGATTTTATGTTAAAAAGTGTTACGGGTCATTTTGAGACAATAGTGTACTTCAGGGGTCACAGTGCACTTTAGGGGTTATAGTGCACTTTAAGGTGCCACAACTCACTTTAAAAGTATTGGTGTCTAGTTCTTCTAAAAATAGTCTCAATGTTTGTTTTGTAACTGAATTTAGTCAGTTTATAAATGTGTGACAGGAGTCAGTAACGGGTCATTTCCGCGTAAAAGTTTTATGTTTTTGGTCAAATCGGGCACGGGATGTAACAGATCGTTCGCCCATTGGCTGAAGATTTTGAGAACTCGAGGACGAGTTCCTCTAAAATGACGGGGAATGATAGGGACAAGATTTGAAATCAAGGAACATAGATCGTTTTGTCTACGGTGTAGGGCCAAAGCCTTACCTACGTTGTATTACTGTTTATTTTATGTTATTTTCTTCGTTTGTCTACGCTGTGGAAGAGAGACTTCGTCTATGCCATAGTAGTAACAATTACAAAATTTTCTATTATGTATCTAGGTCGTTGTTTACTTTAATTAAGTTTCTTTTTGTGCATGTTTTACTTCCCTATAAATATAAGGTTTATTAACATTGTAATTTACTTTTTGATTATTACTCCCTCTGTCCCAAAATATAAGTCCAGTTTGACTTTTTTATTTGAACTTTGACCTTAAATATTTTTGGTTGTATTATATAATATTTGATGCAAAATATATAAATGGATAGTGTTTTATACGTATTTTTATTTGGTATAATTTTCATCAAATGATATATAATACAAACAAAAATATTTAAGGTTAAAGTTCGATACAAAAAGTCAAACTGGACTTATATTTTGAGACGTAGGTAGTAATAAACTTTTGTTTTAGAGTTTTATCTCTTGTTTAGGTTTTATTCTTTTGAGGCGCGTTTCGTTTATTTACATTTGAATTAGGGTTTAACAAAATTCGCTTTCACGTCTTGATTCAGAATAATCTAATTTCTTAAAAATTGGATGGTATAGTTTTTTGGTTTTTTATTTAAGTCTACTGTATTATTTAGTCACTATGAAAAAGTGTCATTGACAGTTCCCCGAGTCAAATATTACAAAAGAAAATTTTAAAATCAGCGATAGGCAAAAATATTAGCAAGTCAGCTTATGCGTCCTAAATATAATTGTTATACGGCTTAAATGATTTGTAGTTGCTACAATATTTATATGTAAAATTAACATAATTATGAGATGTGGTTGAAAAAGCCTTCTGAAAAAATTTAATCAGCAATTACCTAATGGTAGATTGATATGAAACAAAATTTTCTCATGTATAGGTTGATCGATCACACTCAAATCCGAAACGGACGTGTTTGACAACTATCGTATTCACAGTCATATCTTACGGTTTAGACCGAATTGAACGAAACTCCTAACTGATATCGAAGCTCAATTGTGTAATGTTTTTATATGGTCCACAACGTGGCATCTATGACCATCGCTCGTAAAACTTGGGTACATTATACCTACCACACTTCCCCTCTATATAATAAACACTCATTCACCTCATGTCTACCATCACTTGCACTTCTCTACACAAAAAGATCATTGTCATTTTGGTTAACCGATATTAAACACCGATGGCTTCCTTAACTGATATTGCAGCCATCAGAGAGGCTCAACGGGCTCAAGGTCCGGCTACCATTCTAGCAATTGGCACTGCAACTCCGGCTAATTGTGTACATCAAGCTGATTATCCCGATTACTATTTTCGGATCACTAAAAGTGAACATATGGTTGATCTTAAAGAGAAATTCAAGCGCATGTGTATGTACCTATATAATTCATGTTTCCTTGATTTTATTTCATTATTTCACAAAATCAATATATAAGTATGAAACATGAGAAAGTTTACGTGGTTGATATTTTCATCATCAGCTAACTCAAAAGATCACTCACTTATTTATTTAGCTTTTCAATCATTGTTATATTGTTTGATATAACCAAGTAAATTGTTATTAGACTATGTATATGACTTGTCCCTTAAAGAACTAAGGCTTTGTTTACTGTTACATGTAGTGTCTTGCTTACAGTTACATGCATGATATTTGCAGGCGACAAGTCTATGATAAGAAAACGATACATGCACCTCACGGAGGAGTATCTTAAAGAGAACCCAAGCCTTTGTGAGTACATGGCTCCGTCCCTCGATGCTCGTCAGGATGTGGTGGTCGTTGAGGTCCCAAAGCTTGGAAAAGAAGCCGCAGTAAAAGCTATTAAAGAATGGGGACAACCAAAATCTAAAATCACCCACCTAATCTTCTGCACCACATCTGGTGTAGACATGCCCGGGGCTGATTACCAACTCACCAAACTCCTCGGTCTCCGCCCTTCGGTCAAACGTTTTATGATGTACCAACAAGGGTGCTTTGCAGGTGGGACAGTTCTTCGTCTAGCAAAAGACCTCGCAGAAAACAACAAGGATGCACGTGTCCTAGTTGTTTGTTCCGAGATTACTGCAGTCACATTCCGTGGTCCTAACGACACTCACCTTGATTCACTCGTTGGTCAAGCTTTGTTCGGGGATGGAGCTGCGGCTGTCATTGTTGGTTCAGACCCTGACTTGACAAAAGAGCGTCCGTTGTTCCAGATGATATCTGCTGCTCAAACTATCTTACCAGACTCGGAGGGAGCAATCGATGGACACTTGAGGGAAGTCGGGCTAACATTTCATCTCCTCAAAGACGTACCAGGGTTGATCTCCAAGAACATAGAGAAGGCATTGACACAAGCCTTTTCTCCATTAGGTATAAGTGACTGGAACTCGATCTTTTGGATCGCTCACCCTGGTGGTCCAGCTATACTGGACCAGGTTGAGCTTAAGCTCGGTCTCAAGGAGGAGAAGATGAGAGCCACTAGACACGTTCTTAGTGAGTATGGAAACATGTCAAGTGCATGTGTTTTGTTCATTATTGATGAAATGAGGAAGAAGTCGGCTGAGGAGGGTAAGGCCACAACCGGTGAAGGGCTAGATTGGGGTGTTTTATTCGGGTTCGGTCCTGGTTTGACGGTCGAAACCGTGGTCCTCCACAGCCTCCCAACCACTATATCAGTTGTAAACTAAACTAGTTGCATGATTATGGATATAAGCATGTCGGAACAATTAAATTATAAACCGTTTTTGTTTTCTACTAAATAAATGTGTATTGTTACGGTCCCGTTTGTATTATAATTAAACTGGTTCATGTGGATGGTTTGTTTTTGTCATTTGTTTGTATGTTTTAAGTTTCTTATCATATATATATATTTAGTTTAAAACGTTTTTTCTATGTGCACTTGATTTGCTGTTTATATATTTTGTTCAAAGAAGGAATTCAATAAGATAAACAACTCACATGCCCATTATTTGTAGCAAGCTTTAAAATTGTTTGTTGGATATTGATGATCAACACGTATTTGAGGATTGAAATACAGAGTAATGAGAATTATGTCTCGAAGTTAAATGTATTAGGTGGGTAATTATTAATTATCACACTCTTAAAATAGATTATGATTTTATTCACGTACGCATCATACAATAATCAGATCGATGACAATAAATTGGTTATGGAGTACATATCTTTTTGAGTAAATTTAAACAATGATGGAATAACAAAGCATGTAACGCATAAATAAAGAAATGAATTGAATAAAGTATAAAATTCGTACAATTAAGAATAGTCATATAATTTATGATGTTATAACTGCAAAAGCTACAAAAATGGACCCATGAGTGATGAGTCCCCGTATGACCGTATCTACTATCTACTATCCTTTTCTTCATTTCAATCGTCACTTTAGCACGTACAAGCTATGCACCTGGGACCAGCTTTATTTGTCTACGAACGGGCAGGTGTTACATATGAAGATTAGAAATGCTAGTCCGAAAGTGTCTAGCTTTTCTGGACCTTGAGTCTCGTAACAGATAGGCTAAAGCTAATTAGTTGGTAACATATTCAATGGTCTATGATTTCAGATACAAACTACAAACCGAAAGCGACAAGTTTACAATTTGATATTGCAACTACAAATTAGGCATTAGTATGGAGTATTACAAGATATACATTATAAGAATTATAGCAAAATAGCAAAAAGCACATGCACATGTGACGCGCGAGATTGATTAATTGCACAAAACCAACCCTACCAAATTCAGAACCGTTCATGGCTCTCTGTCTTGAATGTATACCGAACTTGACAATGCTAGTTGATAAAATTAAACAAGTTGACGTCTCTCACACTTTCTCCCTATAAGTAAATTATATCTTTTTTAACAAGAAGTTGATTTCTAATTCAATAAAATTAGTTTGTACAACACCTGCATATGTCAATGATAAAAGCATAGCATAGCAATGAAGAGTAGAATAGGAAAAAGAAAGAAAATGCTAGAAAAAATTTTGTGTTTTTTTCCACCTAAAAGTTTCCACCCAAATATGAGCCGATTTGGAAGGAAATTAATATACACCAAAACTTTTTATCATAAAATAATCAATATAATCCCTTATTATTTTATATCTGATGTTTTAAATATTGTTTATGTATTTCTAAAAGGGTATAAGTATAATTTTTTTTTCCTTCCATCTCGAGAACACAAATTTCTTAAGTTATCTTCCATTTTCTTTCAATTCGAAAACATGAAATAAAAGAAGAACTTTCTTTCCTTTCCACCTCTTTTCTTTACTTTTCTTTAACTATCATATCTATTCCTACTAAGAAAAACTCGAGAACACAGTAGAGGTTCCAAAATAAGGTGGCATTATTCGTTAATAAACCATAAAAGCTAGATTAATCATCCAAAGTCCAACTTTCATCATTTCTCACCTGATACGATTTTAGACCTGAGTTGGTGTCCAACAGGGGACTTCATCTATGTTTCTCGTTGATGGTTCAATTATTTTCCAGTTATTCTTATGCTATTGTTTTGCTTTTCTATTTCCTTGGCTTTTTTGTTCTGCATCTTGCCGTCTTCATATATTGCGGTGTGTACGGTCTAGTAGTGTATGTTGTTTTTGGATATTTGATCATATGTATAACATTGGAAAAGTGGAGAAAACATGCTTGATATATAGATCATTTAGTCATGTTATTCATTACGTATGTCCTATTCATGTTATCACCTCTTGTTGATATAGATATATTTTATGCCCTTAACTACAAAAACCTATATACGATCAAAGAAATTTGTGTCCTACCAATGTCACCCAACCCTAGTAGCATTTGTCTTAAATCAATCATTAGTATAGGTGAGCAACTACAAATACGATCACAGAAATTTCAAATTTGTGTCCTACCAATGCACCCAACTCGAGTAGCATTTGTCTTAGATCAATTATTAGTCTAGGTGAGCTTATATATGATGATCATTTAGTTTCTAGTTTCTTCTTGAACTTGAACAGACCTCTTGGATTAAAAAACACAAAACTGTGAGCCGATTATTCGATTCCTATGCAGCAAGAAGACACTTATAAATGATTCCCACTGAAGAACCTCAAAGGCTCAAACGAAGCTGAGAGTTGGGACTATGCCAAAAGACGAAAGCTATTAAGATACATTAGATATATGTTATCGCATATCCTATAATCAGCATACATAATGTACTTATATTCGAGAATCCACATACATAACAAACATATAGATACACAATTTCACCTAATTAAAACATCCAAATGATTAAATTAATAGCTTAATATTTAATTCATAATCATATGCATTAAGTATGTTGACTTTCTTACTATCCAATCTAGACTATATTCTGCAAAAGGTGTTTTTGTCATTTTTCATATTGAAAGGCATGTGATATACACGCTCTCCCTATTTGGTTATTCTCACCCTCCCTATTTTTTTGATTTTTTTTTTTTTTTTTTGATTTTATTTTTATAATTTTGTTTATATCACCAATGCGTATGATTGTGTCTTGAGTACTTTTCATTCTTCACCAATGCTCTAATAACTTAACTTTATTAAAGTTATAAACGTGAAACACTTAATTAGTCAGCATAGCCGGTCATGTATTAAATGCAGTATCAAAAAAAGACAACTTTATAGCTTTCGAGCACGCCTGGACCAACCTTTAATTTTAGCAGGCCATCTAAACCGCGAACTCCGTTTGTCAAATAAGACACTGAATGACAAGCCGTTCTTTGTTTTTCATTTTGTTTAAATGAAACAAAAATAATGTGTAAACAGAAGAGATTACGTGAGTGAATTTTTGTCCACATAAGGTTGTACGAATCGTAGGATCAGATACCTGCATGACTCGTGAGGGTCTTTCGTTAACTTTTAGTGCTCAATTTGGCAGGAATCATTAGGCTTAACACATTAAATCTCCCTCGTTTTCTATGTCACGTCAGCGTTCTTTCTCCTGCGACTGTCAGGCGATTGGTACCACATTAAGACGACCTTCATTTTTTTTTTAATAATTTAAGAAAAAAAAAATCTTTTTAACAACAAAATTAAGTTTCCCCCTTTATAATTTTTTTTAACATAGTGCTACAAAACAACTACTAAAATTGGTCAAAACATTTTTGTTTCAAAAATAAAAAACAAGAACTAGCAGCTTGTACATAATGCATAAAAACTTATACATCTCAACAAAAAAGAAGATAAAGATACTCACCGTCATTATCCTCAAAATATCCATCATCATCTTCAAAATATCCCAACCCAACGGTAACATATATGTATATGTATATGTGTGTGTGTGTGTGTGTGTATATATATATATATATATATATATATATATATATATATATATATATATATATATATATATATATATATATATATATATATATATATATATAGATTTGCGTTCATGTGATGTACAAGCTTAAAATAGATAAAATAGGTACACATGTGAACCGTTGGATCAGACTTGGTAGATGAGATCAAAATAAACAATATTAATTAATTAGAATTAATTAGATATTTACTATAAGGGTATTATAGTAATCTTTGTTTTTTCCATTATCATTTTTTTTTTCATTTTAATGCCATGTTAAATGCCAACAATCCTTACAAATTAGTTACTCATACGTTATACATTTCAAGCTAAATTTTTTTGTTACCTTTTTTCATTTGTAAATTTTTTAAGGAGATATCATTGTTATGATTACAATTCAGTGCCACGTTAAAATAATGTAAGATGCATGTCAAGAGAAATTTACATCATCGTTGAAGAATGTACTTGTTTGTGACAATGATTTAAGTGTTAATTATTTCGGATATAAATTAATGATGGCACAAATTCTTTCGCAAAGATGTTAGCACTTTATTTACATGCCTTACACGTGAACACTTTATTTACATGCCTTACACGTGAACATTCGAATATTGTATTAACTTTTTATAGGGAACAAACTTTGGTGGGTTTTTGGTACGCAAAGATTATGTCTGTTTTTACAAACTTCTCATAGCATGTTATCATGCACCTGCATTGAGTTTTTTTTTTTTTTTTTTTTTTTTTTTTTTTTTTTGTTTTTGTTTTTGTTTTTGTTAAAAGGGACGATACCCCGGCAAATATATTAAACAACAAAAAACTTTACACGATGAACTTCATATGGACAACCCCATAGAAGTTAAAGTACCATGACATTCCCAAAACATGCTTCGGGAACATAATAAAAAATAACAATGCTTTACCATAACTAGGCCTTATTACGTATGAAAAAACTAGCAACAAAAGAAATAGAACTTGTATCATAGGCGAAACTTCTTCCATTGGTAAACTAACCCATTGCACACTGGCAAGCTTTTATTAGTAGGCTCGCCACTCATAGTACTGCCACTAGATGAATGTTAGTGCTCATTTGTCCCTTACCATTAGCTAAACATAATGTGCTATTATTTGTAAGGTGTAACATATTTTATGTCATCATAGTTGTTGCATTTGCTGTTTGTACGTACACTTTACCACCGACGTCACCCCTTTCTGTTAGTATAGTGAATAATCTGTCCTCAAATCACAAATGCATAAACCATATGTACCATTCTGTTTTGCATTTCTCCTGTAGAAAAATCCCTTATACTGTTACATCTGTTATCCATGTATTAGCAGACATGCCATCCATACACCGAGTACATCTAATGTAGTAGGATACCAAGAAAAAAAATCATCACTGACGATATTCCTTTGATTTTGCAGACAAATGGCAGATAAAAGCAAGGAGCTATTTGAAGAAAGTGAGGAAGAATCACCTGCACGGACCGTCAAGAAACCGAAGCATGACTGACACACCAACCTGAAGAACGTAATGGCGTTAATAAACGCACAGCTTATGTAGCTAATGTAATCTAAACCGTAACAAAACTTATCCGTAGTATGTACAGTAAGTGGAAGTAAGTCGTACGAAGGTAACGTGTTGTATGCACTTACGTCATCACAATTGTAGCCTACAAAATATTGTAGATGACTGCATGCTTTTGTAATACACAGCTTTATAACACTGTGACAAATGCAGGTGCACCTGCATAATTTTGTACCGTTAAACTCTACTAATATAATGGCTTGCTGTAAACCTGGTATCCTACGATACACACTTTTGTAAATACCCCTGCCGCAACGCGGCGGGTTACTGCCACTCGTTCAATACATTAGTATACATTTTAGCCCAAATCCCAATGAAAATAACATACCCCTTGCACCTGCTCTCCACGCCACATCCCAAACAGCCCTTATACACCATTATTTCCATACTCTCATATCCCAAACGCTAGTACACCTAAGTTTATTCAACTGCTGCACATGATTTTATTCAACTACTAACACATAAGTTTATTAAACTACTAACATACACAACACACTAAACTAATACAAACCATTTATTCAACTGCTGCACATGATTCCAGCTGAATAAGCAGGTTCATTTCCGCATATAAAAGATTGAAGAAATTAAAATCACATGGCTTCACATAAACTATTCCTAAAACAAGAATATTAATATCACACAAAAAGAGAATAAATGGCCATTTTTCAGAAGGGGGTGTTTGGATATGCCTTTTACAAAGAGCCTATTTTGACAGGAAAAATCAGACTCGAATTAGTCACAGAATCACTATTATCCAAACACTCATTAACTGATTATAACGACTAGAATAACTAGTACACATAAAGTATCATTACCAAGTAATACACATAATTTTATTTCATCTAGTACTCATAAATAACTAGTACACATGCTCACACAACATCTTATTCAAAAACATCCATATGAACGTAACACTCAAAATCACCTAATACCTTATTTCAAAACAACTATAAGTAGCTAATATACATAATCACCTAATAGTTTACTTGATGATATACAATAAATAATATACATGTATCATTACCAAGTAATACACATAACTTTATTTCACATGGATGCAACTAATACACACGTATCATTACCAATTAATACACATTACTTTATTTCAAAACAGCTATACGTAGCTAATACACAACGACACCCATACATAGCTAATACACCTTTATATCTAACTATCTAATACACATAACCAACAAATACCTTATTTCAGAAACAGTCATATGAAACTAAGGGTGAGCATGGTCCAAAAACTGGACCGGACCGGCCAAGACCGAGAACCGGAAAAACCATAGACCGAGACCGGACCGAATGTGGTCGGTCCGGTCCGGTCTTCGGTCGGTCCGGTCCAATTAGGCATATTTTGACACGTTTTTTCGGCTTTTTGGTCGGTCCGGACCGGACTAGACCGGACCGACCGGACCGAGGACCGAATTAGCAGAAAAGCCTAGACCGCGGACCGGACCGAATGTGGTCGGTCCGGTCCGGTCGGTTTTGTCGGTCGGTCCGGTCCATCCGGTCCGTTTGCTCACCCTTATATGAAACTAATACACATAAACATCTAATCTCTCATTTTCAAAACATATATGAAACCAATAGCTTATTGTCTTAACACCTAATAGTTTATTTTTAAAACTAATACACATAATCATCTAATGACCTTATACAACTCACTCAACTCATACACATAAGTAAGGTACGTAGGTTAAACGACTCATTCAAATCATACACAACATGTAGCTAATACACATATGTCAACTCAATCACAACACAATACCAACTAATAGAAACAATACCTTGTTCGTCTTCACTATCATCAAGAGTTAGATCGATAGTTTCATATTCCTCAGTGGCTCTGCTTGGTTGTCTAGGTTTTGACAACCTTCCACTTCGTTGGACTGAAACCAAAAAACAACAACTAGATTAACAAGTCTATATTGATTTACTAAAAAAATAAAATAAAATAAAATAAAAAAAAAAATCAATCAATTACCAAGCATTATTTCTTCTTCATTCCCATTGTCGATCACTTTGGATTCAAAAATCACCATTCTTGCTGTTTATGCTTGCAAATACACCTTCGCCATCTGTATTAAAAGAAAAAAAATTTAGAACGAAAATCTGGGGAAGGATGATTGATTCATCGATTTTGGGGATTATGATGTTAATATGGAATAGCATGATATCCGGTAGGATCGCGGGAGGAGAGGAGGTGGTGGCTGAGTTATTCTAGCTACCAAACTTTTTTTTTTTTCTTTTTTTTTTTTTTTTTTTTTTGTAACTGATATGTTAATGAGGATCAACACCAGATATTAGCTCGTATAAAAAAATGGTACACAAAAGCCATTTGTTATTCATTTAATTACAAATGTGCCACTCATCTATTTAATAACAAATCTCATCTATCAATTTTGATCCAACAGTCCACATGTGTACCTATTTTATCTATTTTAAGCTTGTATACCAACGCCCCATATATATATATATATATATATATATATATATATATATATATATATATATATATATATATATATATATATATATATATATATATATATACTAGTCCAGCCCATGAAACAAAACAAATAAAAAAAGTATACAAGTTTCACTTGGACGATCAGGGTCGTTTGGACGACCCAAAAAAAAAGAAAAAAAAGAAAAAAAAAGCGATCGATCGAGACAATGTGCCACTGTTGAAGCGATCGATCTTCGACTATGGATCGATCATGAGATCCTTTGTGTGTAGCCTTATGTACCAGTTCCCTCTTTTTCTGTTTTTTATTTTTCATTTTCTTTTCTCCACGATGGACACACATTTGGGTTAAGACTTAAGACATTCGTCTTGTTAGTCGTTAGGACCTTTGAAGTTTGAAATGAGAAATTCAGCCCATTTAGGTTTCTCAATTTTCCAAATATATTGGTTTAAAATGAATGCATGAGAAATTTCAGCCCATTTAAGGCCATTATACTTGAAGGCTGCTTACTTGTTTTTCTTGATAAACAGATGTTCATCGGTTCGGTTATCGGGTTGTTCGGTTTATTCGGTTCGATTAATTTGGTTAAATTTTTTTTTTATGTAAAACAGAAAACTGAACCGAGTCTAATTCAAATAAGACTAAAACGAACCGAAAACTAAACCAAATAACCGAAAAGCAAAGACCAAACCAAATAACCCGAATTACATAATTTTAATTATTTATATATTTAATTATATAGATTTTTTGAAAAAAAAAAATAAAGCTTAAAAAATGTCATATTTATACTATGAAAGTGTTTTAATGGCTTATTATTATTATTATTATTATTATTATTATTATTATTATTATTATTATTAATATAAATATATAAAAAATTTATACATTTATGTTAATTCAGTTTTCGGTTCAGTTCGGTTTTCACTTTGCCAAAACTATAACGGAACAAAAAACTAAATTTAATTCGGTTCGGTTTTAGCCAATTCGGTTTGGTTTTTTCCGGTTAAGTTCAGTTTTGATTTTCGGCTTTTGTCGATCAAACCTGAATTCTGCACACCTCTAATTTAACCATCTCATTGCTGCTTTTGGGTGATAAAGTAATCTAAAAGTACTACTATAGTTAATAAACTTAAAGACATACAGCAAATAAAGAAATAAAACGTAAAGAAAGGGTAATTTTGACTCAAACGACTTGAAACCAAACTATAAACTAATGTTGTTGTCATAACTTTACTAAGTGGCAATGTTGGATAAATTATGGTGTTTTGCTCTTTCCCATTGAATGTTTTGAATAAAGGTCTACGAGTATCGTATAACTTGTGCCATACTAGAATGACTGTGTATATTTCGAGATATGAGAGTCTTGATCACATTCTTTCTTGTCGTAATCGTTATTTTGAGAATGGTATAAAAAGATTTGTTGCACTGAGTAAAGTTATATAGTGCATAACATTTCAGTTGATGAATGACGTAGTTGTGCCTTTTTACTATTGGCAACATACCATTTTATTGAAGATTTGAAAATCTTTCTACGAAAGTGAGCAAAATCAAGTTTGATCACATAAATTGCACATGCTTGGGTACAACCATAATATCAAAAAAAATCTAGAGTATTTGTAAGGCTTGAAGTTACTTTGTTGAAGGGATACCTGCCAACTTATTCTCATGTCGGCTATGTCACTGTCTGCGTGATAGGCAAGATTGCGAACCATGATTGAGTAGGGTGAACCAAACTCTTGGCCGAGATTCACTTCACGCATGGTCCAAATTCGGTTTAAATGCATTACAACGTGTGTATGCTTTCAAGATCAGTTATATCATCATGATAAATGATCGTAAGTTTGTACCTAAAATCAGTCTTGTCAACTTCTCCAACTATAGGTCGATTTCAAATTTACGGCAGTCAAACATAAGGTTACATTATAGTTTGGTAAATTAATGATAGTAACCATAACTATCAAGATACATTTTGGCATTTTGCTATTAAAATTTATTTTCATATTTGAAAAATAATTCATCTTTGAATAATAGTAGGAACTAAAAGTCTAAAAGTAACTCAAACCTTTAGATTATTGGGCTCGTAACGGTTTATAAAGCCCCAACTTGAATTGGGTAGCTCAAGCTTTAAGGTATTTTACACCCCTTATTAGGGGTGTTCACGGATCGGGTAATATCCACGATAACCGAAAACCGAAAACTGAAACCGAACCAAACCAAAAAAATCGAACCGAATTTATAACCGAACCGAATTGGTTAAAATCAAACCGAACCGAACTAAATATTCGGTTATCGGTTTGAATATGGGTTTGATAATGAAAACCGAAAACCGAATCGAAAACCGAAAATATATAAATATATATATTTTTTATGTATTTATATATAAAAATAATCACTAAAGGTCCTTTTTAGTATAAATATAACATTATTTAAGCTTGAAAAAAAATTTGTTCTAAAAATATATATAATTAAATGAAAAAATAAATAAAATTATGTAATTCGGGTTATTCGGTTCGGTTTTCGGTTATAGGGGTTCAGTTTTCGGTTATTCGGTTCGGTTGAATCAAATTTGAATTCGGTTCGGTTCGGTTTTCGGTTTGACCCAGAAAAAAAATTAACCGAACAAACCGAACCGAATAAACCGAATAACCCGATAACCGAACCGATGAACACCCCTACCCCTTATCGCCATGGAGGAAAAATTGGACTATTTGGGGGAGCTGGCGTGGGTAAAACGGTACTCATTATATAATTGATTAACAATATTGCCAAAGCTCACTGAGGCGTATCTGTATTTGGCGGAGGGTGAACGGACTCGTGAAGAAAATGAAAGAATCTGGAGTAATTAATGAAAAAAATATTGCAGAATCAATAGTGGCTCTAGTTTATGGTCAGATGAATGAACCGCTGAGAGCTCGTATGAGAGTTGGTTTGACTGATGGCGGAATATTTCCAAGATGTTTATGAACAAGACGTACTTTTATTTATTGATAATATAGTGTGTTCATCGGTTCAGTTATCGGGTTGTTTAGTTTATTTGGTTCAATTAGTTTGGTTACTTTTTTCTGGTAAAACCTAAACTGATCTGAACCGAATTCAAATTAGATTAAACATAACCCGAATTACGTAATTTTAATTATTTATATATTTAATTATATAGATTTTTAGAAGAAAAAAAATCAAGTTTAAAAAGTGTTATATTCATATTATAAAAGATTTTTAATTATAAATATATAAAAAAAATATATATTTATATGAATTCGGTTTCCGGTTCAGTTTGATTTTCATTTTGCCAAACCCTTATTGAAACCAAAAATCGAATATTTAATTCGGTTCAGTTTGTTTTGGCAAATTCGGTTTGGTTATAATTTTGGTTTTATTCGGTTTCGGTTTTCAGTTCATGTGGATTATTACCCGAATTCCGCACAACCCTAAACATAAATGCTAACATGCATCGTGTGAAAACACACACTAAAACAAGTTAAGTATATTTATGACTGAAGCTCTATTCATTGTCGAATTGTATACAAAATTGGTAAGATGTATAATACGTCTTTATATGTATAAGTCGACGTGAAGTTTTAATAAAGGATCATATTAAATTATTAATCCAAAGGCGGAGGATATTGAAGACGGGCACTGACCCTTCCAAGATTTATAAATGATATGCACTTTTTTTTTTTTTTTTTTTTTTTTTTTTTAATTAAGCTAATTACCAAAATAATCCTTTTAGAGAGTGATTTTACGAAACTTAACTTTATTGGGAAATTGGCAAAAAAAAGGCATCATACTTGCCACTTTTTGTCATTGTATGTATCATACTTTTTTTTTTGATTATAGCACTAACTTTTCAAATCCGTGCCATTGTGTGGTCTGTGTCACCGCTTCTAAGCGTAGCCGGTTATATCTGTGTTTTTAATACATTTTATATTTTTTTTTTGGTTTCCACGTGTGATAATAAAAATACACGCTGGATAATCGATATAATAAATTGGTCCACTCCCCATTTACTTTATTCCATAAAACACACATTCCCCACACACAGACTTCTTTATTCCTATGGTCCCCAACCCAAACCTTAATTATTAAAAGACAAATTGACAGTCGATCCTTAGTGATTTTATAAAATTGATGTGGGCAAAAGGTACATCTGACCTTATTATGTTTGTATTTTTGTGGAATTGTTTTTTATTTATGTCTCCCATAATATACACATGATTTAGGGTTTATATTGATTACGTATTTTTTATTTATTTTTTTGTTTACAGTATGGTTCTTGGTTTAGACGCGTTGTTATTTGATGTACACTTTGATGGTGTCTTTTATTTCGATCCACTCAGGTATGATAATGGTGTAGTTTACCATTTAAGGGTTTCTAAGGATAAGAAGTTTGATCATGAGGGTTTGATTGAGTATCTGAAAGAGCAGTTACAGACAAGCTTCTATGCCATGTTTTTTAAGTTACCAGGATGTGAGTTAGCGGTTGGGCTAAAAATAGTTGAGTCTAATGCAGAATTGGATGCAATGTATTCATTTTGTGAGACTTATGGGAAGTTAGAAATGTTTTTAGCCCACATTCCCCAAAATTTGTATGATTATTATTATACAAATTTAGTACCTGATGATTCTGTTAATGAGGAAACTTCAAAACTTAGCATACTAGGGTTTAAGAAGAAGGATGCTGGGAACATGTCATATGATGAATTAGTCTCATGGGCTGAGGAAGAAGCGCAAAAGCTAGTAAACACACTGGTCCTACAGAGAATGTTGATGAGGATGTACCTAGGAAGTGTGTGGATAAGGGTAAGGCTCCAATGATTTATGAAGATAGACCAGTTCATGCTAGAAAGCCAATGGTTAGGAATAAGGGTATTGTTATTGAAGAAAATGTGAATCCAAGTGTTACAGCTGATTATTCTAGTGATAGTGAGACTGAAATTCCTGACTACAAAATGTTGTATGAAGATAGTGAAAGTGATATGTCTGACAGATCTGTAGACTACTTATCAGAAGGTGAGGATGAGTTGATTGAACTTAGGAGGAGAAATTTTGAAGCGAAAAGGGCACCCAAGGTTAAAAATCAAGCTAGTGAACCACAAGGTGGAGAGGGAAGTTCAAGACAAAAGAACTGGTATGGTATAGGTGATGAGTGCTCAAACACTCATCATTTTTACCGTATCTGGACTGCCAAAACATCCAAAAACACCCAAAAACGCATCAAAATACACAATTTATCCCAAAAGTGTGTTTTATATGTTTTAGATGCAAAATGTTTAAAAACAAACGAAAAACGAACAAAGTTTGCACAATTGGCAGTTTCAGTCCCTCAAGTTTCAAAATTTGGCAAAACTAGTCCCTGAAAGTTTAAAATGAAAGAAAAGTCAACCCAAGGCAAAGAAAAGTCAAAATTTATCAAAATAAGTCCTTGGGTGAAAAAGTTTGAGAAAATTACACTTTTACCCCTCAAAATCCAAAATTGACATAAATGGTCCCTGGAATTTCAAATATTGGCAGAAAAGGTCCCTGGTGGGATAATTTTGAATGAAAAATCAATTTTGGTCCTTGGGAATTCATAAAAACCACTTTTAATCCCTGGATGTAAATCTTGAGAAAATTACAAGTTTAGTCCCCGGAGTTTGGAAATTTGCAATTTTAGTCCCCGGGTATTTTTATTTTGGAAAATATTAATTTTCATCCTTGTAATTCTCAAATGTGTCAAAATAAGTCCTTATGGTTTTTAGTTACAATATCAAACGGACCCTTATAATATTTAACCCAACAACCCAAAAGCCAAAACCTGATCCAGTTACCACAGCCCACCAAGCCCATCACCACCTTAGCCCACCCAAACCCTTAACCGTTTAAAATAACACCCCCAAGTTTGACCCGCGTTGACCCATCTCCTTCCCCCCAACACCAGACCGCAAAACCAGGGCTCATTGTCTTCCCCCCCCCCTCACCTTTTTCCACCTTTTAGCCACCACAATTAATACCCCTTCACCAACTCAACCAACCCACACCACCACAATAAATTCCCTAGCCCGTCCCACTTATAATTGTCATTTCATTCTTGGCGGGAAAAAGAGAAACAAGGGTCAGGATGAGAGAAGAGTCAAATTGATGGTGAGGATTTGGTCAAGGGTCTTCATAGAAGCCATTGGGTCAGAAAAGCAGAAGAAAAGTGCACATGGGCAAAAGAAAAGATTTTATTTTTCGTTTTTTAGTATAAATATGAGCCACTTTGTAATCCTTAGGGAGTAGTGGTAACTTAGTTTAATTTAGCATTTGAATTCTCAGTTGTAATCTTTTTTAATTAATGAAAGTTCTTATCTTTTAAAACATAAATTGCAATTTTCAGTTTCCTCAAGTTTTCTTTTAGTTCTATTTCTAAGTTATTTATTGAAAATAATCTCTATATGAGCACTCATAATCCAACCTAGTATCTAAAAATGTGAAAAGAAAACAGAGAAGAATGAAAAATCAGTAACAATTAAATCACAGGGTACCTTTGCATATTTGTGGAAAGCAATGGGAAGTACCAAGTAATGGAATTGGTAGAAGGACTCTTACCTAGCTTATCCTTGATAAGCTAGGAGCTAGTAGCTGATAAAGGGGCTCTAGTAAAAGCTAGAACCAGGTTTCCAAGTTTCCTTGTTTAAATTTCATATTTTAGCTTTTGAGAATAGCATAATTTGTTGTAGGAGTATTTAGTGCTTAATTTCTGTTCATAAGTGCTTCTTCTGTCTTATTATAGATTATTATTAAGGTTTTAATTCATATATTCAGTTACATTTTAAGTTTTCTCTGTATTCATTTCATTTTTGTGTGATAAGTAGTGTTTGGATTAACTGTGTTTGAATGATTGAATGGGTTTCAGTGTTTAAGACTAGTTCATGTAACTCATTTACTGCCTAAATAAACCAAACCAAGCATCAAAAACAGTCATCAACAAACAAAAAGTCAAAATCACCATCTTAACACCACCACAGTTAACTGTGGTGGTTTTTGAGTCCCAAATCACTTCATTTCATTAGATAAGTTGGTGTTTTAACATAATTCAGTCCTAATTTAACTTACAAACATGATTTCAGTTAATTAGATCCCTCCAAAGTTCATAAAAGTCAAAGTGCTTAGAAATCTTTAAAAGTCAAAAGCTGTCTCATTGGATTTTGACAAAACTTTAGAGGCCTGCAACTTGTTTGATTTAAGGTTCTAGTGTCTAAGATTTTACAAGTTCAATCTTCACCACTTTGTTGATTTTTGAGAATTTTCTCAGATTTTATAGATTTTGTTTAGTAGGGCCCACCAGGCCTCAAAGTAGGTTGCAGGGCAAAGGTCTGCCCTGCTCTCAGCAGATCACCTTCACACCATCACCTTTTGTGGTGGTTTGTGGCCACTACAGTGGTCCAATCCCATTGTTTTTGGTTCCCCTCAACCCCCTCCTACCAGGGAGTGATTTTGAACCCTTTGTTTGACCCCTAGGGTAGTGGACCCCACTTGGTTTTGTCCCCAAACTCTGTCACATAACTGCCTCAGAACACAATTAAGCAAAGTGCTTATTTTGGCTTTTTGGCTTATTGAAGCTTGTTTGTTGCTTGTTACTTGCTTATTATTGTTCATCTGACTCAGAGAAACCATATTCTACCATTGTGGACCCCACATTTCCTCATTTGAGCTAAAAATACTCCACAGTCAACAAAAGTCAACTGTGGGTATAATAAGCACTTCAAGTGCTTATTTATTGGGTTTAAACAAAAGTGTTTTCAGTAAAAGTAGTTGTTTTTAGTTTATTATTAGTTTAGAAAAAGAAAAAAACCAAAAAACCAATTTTAAAAATAGTGATAGCTTCTATTTAATAGGATTTATCAATTTATTTTTCTTTTTAATTTATTTCTAAGCAATATATTAATTTTATATTTTTAGAAATTCTATTTTAGGTTAAAATAATTTTATAAATTTTTCCAGATTTTAATTTTGTCTTTTAGTGGTTTTTCTAATTAATTTTAGTTTAATTTAGTTTTAATAATATTAATCAATTAAATAGCATAATTAGATTTTATATAGTATAACCTAGTTTTTATAATTTTTCTAGCTTTTAATTTAGTTAAAACATTTTTATAAATTTTTCTAGAATTTTTACTGTTCATTTTCTATTTTTTATAATTTAATTAGTTTAATTAGTAATTAATAAGTAATTAGGATAATAATTAATTAATTAGCTTAAAAATACATAAAATTAACTTTTTATAATTTTTTAGGATTCCTGTAATGGTTAATTAGATTTATAAAAATTTTATTAATTTTCTAAGTCTTTTTAGTATTTTTAATAATTCTAATTAGTTTAATTAGTATTAAATAGATAATTAGTAATTAATTAATAATAAATAATTAAATAGTGTAAAAACAATTTTTATTTTTCTTAAAATTTTCTTTAATTATTAGGATTGTAATAATATCAATTTTACACTTTTAACCCTTCCCGTCCTTCAGTTGTACTTTTTGTTTTGTGCGTCTGTATACGTTTTTTAATTAAAACGTACGTTTTTAGTTTTTATCTCAAATCTTCGTAATCTAAATTCCCGTAATCAATCACGTAGCTTTCATAAGCTATATTTGTTAATAATTTCCAAATAATTCTGATCATAACCCTTTTCTGTGAATAATCGCCCGATCACGAATATGCTAGAGTTACAATTCACACTTCAACGGGACTTAACGACCTGGTGATACCTTATATTACCCGGAGCATTGACCTAAGCTATTTGACTTTGTTGACCATTATTTGGTCAATATAAATTAGGTGGTTTAGCCTCAATCAACTTTTGGCGCCGCTGCCGGGGAAGTGTGCGCGTTTCTTTAGCGTTATTTGAGATTAGTATTATCTCACCTCTTTCACTGTACAAATACCACCACTTGTGTATATTTTCATAATCAAAATACAAAAAAAGTCATTAACACTTTTCCTAAAGTGTTAGAACACCAAAAAAATTAAAAAACAACAAAACAGATCGTAACATTTTCTGATTCGGTTTTCTTTTAAGGTGATTCTTAAAGAGAAACGATTTTGGTAAACGAAACGATACCAAAAATATTTTCCAAAAGTTTTTAAACCCATACACAAAACACAAAAACATTCGTCTCTTTCTTGTGAATAATAATTCTACATAAAAATAAACCGTCGAAAACCAAGACAGAACACCTTCCAACTG
Organism: Artemisia argyi; assembly: GCA_030686995.1. Lineage (NCBI taxonomy): Eukaryota > Viridiplantae > Streptophyta > Magnoliopsida > Asterales > Asteraceae > Artemisia > Artemisia argyi. The sequence continues at coordinate 145,504,026 of CM060707.1, read as the reverse complement.
GAGGTGTGAACAAATAAGTTCCCAAATCAAAAAGATTAAAACTTGCCTTTGTATCCTTGTAGATGGTGTACCTTTTCTAAAGAAGCCACTCACTTGTGATTATTGGTTTAAGTTCACTGTGGTTTTGTCTCGACTTTGTTTTGATTGATTTTTGTTCCTAGTGCATGCGCACTCGTTCTTCTAGGTCTACCAGCCCATTACGTGAGCTTGTACGAAAACCTAGAAGACCTCGTAGACGTTCAGCACCAACAGTCGGATCTGAGATCCGTACTGTTGCCACACCCACTGTCACCATGGCGGAAGACCGGCCCATGTGTGAACTTCTCCAAGCATCCATCGAGGGTTACGGAGATGCCATTGTTGTTCCAGCCATCGTGGCTGATAATTTTGAGCTCAAAACCGGGTTACTCAATCTTGTAACCTCGAGTCAATTTTACGGTTTTGAGAGGGACGATCCTCATGCTCACATTCGATGGTTCAATAAAATCACATCAACCATCAAATACAAAAATGTCCCGTGTGAAGCAATCAAACTCCTTCTCTTCCCATTCTCACTGGAGGGACAAGCCCGGATTTGGCTTGAAAAACAACCTTCACGATCTATTGAGACTTGGGAAGATCTTGTCAAAAAGTTTGTGAATGAATTCTTCCCACCTTCCAAGACCACGAGTCTTAAAAACGAAATTACCAAGTTCACTCAAAAATATGATGAATCTTTTGGTGAAGCGTGGGATCGTTTCAAAGAATTACTTCGCAAGTGTCCACATCATGGTTTCTCTGAGTTGATGCAACTCGATACGTTTTACAATGGCGTGAGCCAAGCTGATCAGGATTCTCTAAATGCCTCCGCGGGAGGTAATTTTTTGAGTAGAACCACAAAAGAAGCTTTGCAAATCATAGAAAACAAGTCCAAGGTCCGCTCTACATGGAGCAAACCGATTGTTTCTCAAATCAATGCGGGTCCTTCTACTTCATCTTCTGTGGGTCAATTTAGCACGGATGCTAAGATTGACAAGCTCACTGAAGCGATCCAAGCTTTGGTTCTCACCCAAACAAAGAAAGTCTCATTTGCACAACATCCTCCCCCTGCTGAGGTTAAAAAAGTGGAAATCTGTGTGACTTGTGGTGGGCCGCATGCCTACTACAATTGCACAGCTACTGATGGTACTCCATATGAAGCTAATGCTGTTGTCGGGTCCCAAAATCAAGGAGGAAATCAATACCGCCCTCCTATGGACCCGAACTATCGACCTCACCATTATCCTGGACCTCCCGATTTTAACCAAAACCAAAATGTCCAAAACCGTGGCCAAAACCAAAATAGAGTGAACCAAGGTTATCAAAACCAAGGTAACTTCAATCAGGGTCACAGTTTTCAAAATCAAAACCAAGGTTTCCAAAATCAAGGTTTCCAACATCAAGGAAACTTTAATCGGAACCAAGGTCAGGGTAATTTCAACCCCGGGAACTTTCATGGAAACATTCACCAGAATCAAGGAAATTTTCAAAATCAAAACCAAGGAAATTTCAATCAAAGCCCTAACCCGAACAATCGAGCTCCAAATATTCCTAATCCGAATCAAGCCATTGTTCCAACCGGGCCTTCATCTGATGAGTTGTTGAAGCAATTCATGAAGTCCCAAGAAGAGTTGAACAAGTTGCTGGTCAGCCAGATTTCTGACATCAAGAAGTCTTTAAATGATCGACCCTTGGGCTCAGGTACTACTTTACCGAGCAACACGATCGCTAACCCAAGGGGCGATGCTAAGGCGATCACAACACGAAGTGGTGCTTCATATGATGAACCCGCGATTCCTACTACCTCTTCTTCCTCTCCTCCAAAGGTAGTGAATCGTGAGCCTGAGGTGACAAAGGACAAGGTGCAAATTCCTAGCCCACGAAGTACAGTACATGTCCAACCTCAGGTTATTCCTGAAACCAGATGTAAGCCTGGAGTTGTCTTTGAACCACCAGAAACTCCAGTGGACAACCCTAAATCCAAAACTTCTATTCCCTATCCATCACGTCTCAGTGAACAAAAGCTCCGCGAAAAAGCTAATCACCAAATGGATAAATTTTTCCAAATCTTCCAAGATTTGCATTTCGATATCAGCTTTGCGGATGCTATTCTCTTGATGCCCAAGTTTGCATCGACAATCAAAAATCTGTTGAATAATAAAGAAAAATTATTTGAGATGGCAAGAACTCCTCTGAATGAGAACTGCTCTGCGGTTCTTTTGAAAAAGCTTCCTGAAAAGCTTGGAGATCCCGGGAAATTTCTCATTCCTTGTACTTTCCCGGGTATGGTTGATTGCTTCGCCCTGGCCGATCTAGGTGCTAGCATTAACCTGATGCCATATTCTGTGTGGAAGAAACTTTCTCTTCCCGAACTTACTCCCACGTGCATGACTTTAGAGCTTGCCGATCGTTCGATTTCTCGTCCCATTGGCATTGCCGAGGACGTATTTGTTAGAGTGGGAAAGTTCCATTTTCCGGCAGATTTTGTGATTGTTGACTTTGATGCCGATTCTAGGGTCCTTCTCATTCTTGGGCGGGGATTCCTCAGAACTGGGCGCGCTCTTATCGATGTATTTGAGCATGAGATCACATTACGTGTTGGGATGGAAGCTATTACCTTCAACCTAAATCAAACATCGAGATACTCCTCCAATTATGATTGTGAATCGGTGAACAAAATAGATGTCATCGATGTTGCTGCTGAGGAGTATGCTCAAGAGATTTTAGGTTTCATTGATGATTCTTCGAGTGAGAAACTCACTCAGTCTTCTCACCCCATCATAGCCAATTCTTCTCCTTCCCTCACTCCGTTTGAGGGAAGTGACTTCATCTTAGAAGAAATGGAGGCGTTTCTCAAAAGTGATTCGATTCCCGATGGAGTCGATAACCAAGAGATCGACCTCGAGAGGGATATTCTCCTGCTTGAAAAATTGTTAAACGAGGATCCCTCTCATCTTCCTGTTCTACCACAACAACTTCATAAAGAGGAGGTCAAAAATGTTGAGAAAACTGATGACTTCCCCGAGGTTGAACTTAAGGACTTGCCGCCTCATCTTGAATATGCATTTCTGGAGGGTAATGATAAATTACCCGTCATAATTGCCAAAGACTTAAGTGATGAGGAAAAGGCTGCTCTTATCAAGGTTTTGAAGTCTCATAAACAAGCAATTGCTTGGCGTCTCTCAGATATCAAGGGCATTGACCCTGAGTTTTGTACTCATAAGATTTTAATGGAGGACGACTTCAAACCTGCAGTCCAACAACAAAGAAGGGTGAATCCAAAAATTCACGAGGTTATCAAATAAGAGGTTTTAAATCTTCTTGATGCCGGATTGATTTACCCTATCTCGGACAGTCCTTGGGTCAGCCCAATCCATTGTGTTCCAAAAAAGGGTGGCATTACTGTCGTCACAAATGAGGAGAATGAGTTAATTCCAACTCGTTTGGTTACGGGGTGGCGCGTCTGTATTGATTATGGTAAATTGAATGACGCCACCCGTAAGGATCATTTTCCTCTGCCCTTTATGGATCAGATGCTCGAGAGATTAGCGGGGAATGAGTACTATTGCTTCCTCGATGGTTTCTCGGGTTACTTTCAGATTCCCATTGACCCGCAAGACCAAGAAAAGACCACTTTTACGTGCCCCTATGGAACCTTCGCATATCAACGTATGCCATTTGGCTTATGTAATGCTCCGGGCACGTTTCAAAGATGTATGATGGCCATTTTTTCCGACATGATCGGGAAAAGTATGGAGGTCTTTATGGACGATTTCTCGGTCATTGGGGATTCGTTTAAATCATGTCTCTCCCATTTAGACAGCATGTTAAAACGTTGTGAAGACACAAAGTTATGTCTAAATTGGGAGAAGAGTCACTTTATGGTCAAAGAGGGCATTGTCCTCGGCCATAAAATTTCAAAAAACGGGATTGAGGTTGATCGTGCCAAAGTGGACGTCATTGCAAAATTGCCTCATCCCACGACTGTGAAAGGTGTTAGGAGCTTTTTGGGTCACGCCAGTTTTTACCGTAGGTTTATTCAAGATTTTTCTAAAATCGCCCGGCCTATGACCCATCTCCTCGAGAAGGATGCTCCTTTTATCTTCTCCCCTGAGTGCATCGAAGCCTTTGAAACATTAAAGAAAAGGCTTACCGAGGCACCGATTCTTGTTGCCCCCGATTGGGACTTGCCCTTCGAGCTCATGTGTGATGCTAGTGATTATGCTATAGGGGCAGTCTTGGGGCAACGCAGAACAAAACATTTTCAGCCTATACACTATGCCAGCAAGACTATGACCGAGGCTCAAAGTCATTACACCACCACTGAAAAAGAATTATTAGCTGTGGTGTATGCTTTTGAAAAATTCCGGCCATACTTGATTCTGACTAAAAGCATAGTGTATACGGATCATTCGGCTTTGAAGTATCTATTTGCAAAACAAGATGCAAAACCGAGACTCCTCCGATGGGTTCTCCTCCTTCAGGAATTTGATATCATCATTCGTGATAAAAAAGGAGCTGAGAACCTAGCCGCTGATCATCTCTCCCGTCTTGAAAACCCCCCACCAAGATGCTTTCGAGAAAAAGGAAATAAATGAAACATTTCCTCTCGAAACCCTCAATGCGGTTTCATTTCGTGGAGACTCGATTACCCCATGGTTTGCCGACTTTGCAAACTATCTTGCGGGTAACTTCATTGTGAAAGGGATGTCGTCCCAACAAAAAAATAAAATTTTCAAAGATGTCAAACATTACTTTTGGGACGACCCCTACCTATTCAAGATATGCGCGGATCAAGTCATCCGGCGGTGTGTGTATGGTCAGGAAGCCACTGAAATTTTAAAGGCTTGCCATGCTGGTCCCACGGGGGGCCACCACAATCCCAACTACACCGCTAAAAAGGTGTTTGATTCCGGCTTTTATTGGCCCTCGATCTACAAGGATGCCCAAGAATTGGTCAAGTCCTGTGACGCTTGTCAGCGTCACGGGAATATTTCACAAAGAAATGAAATGCCTCAGAATGCAATTCAAGTTTGTGAAATTTTTGATATCTGGGGCATCGACTTTATGGGGCCATTTCCATCCTCTCACGGAAACAAATACATACTCGTGGCAGTTGACTACTTGTCAAAATGGGTTGAAGCAAAAGCTTTACCCACAAATGATGCCCGAGTAGTCGTGAAATTTTTAAAAGCTCTTTTTGCCCGATTCGGAACTCCACGTGCTATTATTAGTGATCGTGGTACGCACTTCTGTAATGACAAATTCGACAAAGTCATGCAAAAGTACGGTGTGACTCACCGTCTTTCCACAGCGTACCACCCTCAAACGAGTGGACAAGTCGAAGTGTCCAATCGGGGCATTAAAAGAATCTTGGAAAGAACTGTAGGTGAGAATCGTGCATCGTGGTCGGACAAATTAGATGATGCACTTTGGGCTTTCCGTACGGCGTATAAAACACCCATTGGGTGTACGCCTTATAAACTTGTGTACGGGAAAGCGTGCCATCTTTCGATCGAGCTTGAGCATAAAGCCTATTGGGCTCTCAAGCATGCGAATTTTGACCTCAAAACTGCGGGTGATCATAGGAAAGTTCAACTGAATGAATTAAACGAACTTCGTGATCAAGCTTACGAGAACTCTTTGATCTATAAAGAAAAGACAAAGAAGATTCATGACTCAAAAATCAAAAACCGCGTTTTCAACGTTGGTGATCGAGTCCTTCTTTTCAACTCTAGACTCAAGATCTTCTCGGGAAAGCTCAAAACCCGATGGACTGGTCCATTCACTATCGCAAAAGTTTATCCTTATGGTACCGTCAAATTATCTCAAAATGACGGTCCCAATTTCAAAGTGAATGGACATCGTCTAAAGCACTACTTTGGAAAGGACATACCATCCATGGTTATCCCGGATCTCCAAACTTTCCCCAAGGACAATTAAATTCGGGGATCGAGTCAAGCTAGCGACTCGGTGAACAAAAATTAGCAACATATATGGGTTTTCACCCGTATTTCTGACTTCTTTCTACTTTCTACCACCCAGTGTGGGGGAATGGCCAACCCCCCGCTAATTTGAAAATGTATATATGTATATATGTTAAAAAAAAATGTGTGATTGTATGTACAGTTAAATAAAGTGAATAATACAAAACAAAAATTCCACAGTTAGCTTCGAATATTATCTTTTTACGTTCATAGTTTCGGCATAATAGCCGGGACTGTGAATATTGAGGACAATATTCATTTCTAAGTGTGGGGGGGAAATTCTAGCGAATTTTATCGCAAAATACTTTCAAGTACCCCCATTTTGGCCCAAATTTTTCAAAAATTTTTTTTCACTTTATTTCAAAATTTTTGAGGTAATCAGTCCGCCTTGTCTAAGCGATAAAAGGGATTGGCTAGTCCAGGAGCAAACGGCTCTTGGTAAAGACAACTCAAATCCGTTTACGGCTGGCAATTTGCCCAAAATTGTATGGTTCATCAACTCCCCGAAAACAAATGAGTTGGCTAGCCCGCAAGATTATGGCTTGTGGTAAAGGCCGTGGAAAAACCATAATTGGTAATCAGCTCACCAAGATGTCGACTAGGTCCATCAAGATGCTGGCTAGTCTAGGAGCAAATGGCTCCTGGTAAAGACTAATCAAATCCGTTGACAGCTGGTGGTTTGCTTAAAATCACACGGTTATCAGGTGTGCCACAGTTCTTACACCTGGCTACTCCAGAAGTGATGGCTTTTGGTAAAGAGTTTAAAATCCATCAAGTTTTTCTCAAAAGATTGCTAGGGACTAGCAATAGCTTAGTGTGGGGGATTGATGAGTGCTCAAACACTCATCATTTTTACCGTATCTGGACTGCCAAAACATCCAAAAACACCCAAAAACGCAGCAAAATAAACAATTTATCCCAAAAGTGTGTTTTATATGTTTTAGATGCAAAATGTTTAAAAACAAACGAAAAACGAACAAAGTTTGCACAATTGGCAGTTTAAGTCCCTCAAGTTTCAAAATTTGGCAAAACTAGTCCCTGAAAGTTTAAAATGAAAGAAAAGTCAACCCAAGGCAAAGAAAAGTCAAAATTTATCAAAAGAAGTCCTTGGGTGAAAAAGTTTGAGAAAATTACACTTTTACCCCTCAAAATCCAAAATTGACATAAATGGTCCCTGGAATTTCAAATATTGGCAGAAAAGGTCCCTGGTGGGATAATATTGAATGAAAAATCAATTTTGGTCCTTGGGAATTCATAAAAACCACTTTTAATCCCTGGATGAAAATCTTGAGAAAATTACAAGTTTAGTCCCCGGAGTTTGGAAATTTGCAATTTTAGTCCCCGGGTATTTTTATTTTGGAAAATCTTAATTTTCATCCTTGTAATTCTCAAATGTGTCAAAATAAGTCCTTATGGTTACTTTTGGAAAGTTACTATCACAGCCCCTCAAGTTTGCAAATGTTACATAATTGGTCCTTGTGGTTTTTAGTTACAATATCAAACGGACCCTTATAATATTTAACCCAACAACCCAAAAGCCAAAACCTGATCCAGTTACCACAGCCCACCAAGCCCATCACCACCTTAGCCCACCCAAACCCTTAACCGTTTAAAATAACACCCCCAAGTTTGACCCGCGTTGACCCATCTCCTTCCCCCCAACACCAGACCGCAAAACCAGGGCTCATTGTCTCCCCCCCCCCCTCACCTTTTTCCACCTTTTAGCCACCACAATTAATACCCCTTCACCAACTCAACTAACCCACACCACCACAATAAATGCCCTAGCCCGTCCCACTTATAATTGTCATTTCATTCTTGGCGGGAAAAAGAGAAACAAGGGTCAGGATGAGAGAAGAGTCAAATTGATGGTGAGGATTTGGTCAAGGGTCTTCATAGAAGCCATTGGGTCAGAAAAGCAGAAGAAAAGTGCACATGGGCAAAAGAAAAGATTTTATTTTTCGTTTTTTAGTATAAATATGAGCCACTTTGTAATCCTTAGGGAGTAGTGGTAACTTAGTTTAATTTAGCATTTGAATTCTCAGTTGTAATCTTTTTTAATTAATGAAAGTTCTTATCTTTTAAAACATAAATTGCAATTTTCAGTTTCCTCAAGTTTTCTTTTAGTTCTATTTCTAAGTTATTTATTGAAAATAATCTCTATATGAGCACTCATAATCCAACCTAGTATCTAAAAATGTGAAAAGAAAACAGAGAAGAATGAAAAATCAGCAACAATTAAATCACAGGGTACCTTTGCATATTTGTGGAAAGCAATGGGAAGTACCAAGTAATGGAATTGGTAGAAGGACTCTTACCTAGCTTATCCTTGATAAGCTAGGAGCTAGTAGCTGATAAAGGGGCTCTAGTAAAAGCTAGAACCAGGTTTCCAAGTTTCCTTGTTTAAATTTCATATTTTAGCTTTTGAGAATAGCATAATTTGTTGTAGGAGTATTTAGTGCTTAATTTCTGTTCATAAGTGCTTCTTCTGTCTTATTATAGATTATTATTAAGGTTTTAATTCATATATTCAGTTACATTTTAAGTTTTCTCTGTATTCATTTCATTTTTGTGTGATAAGTAGTGTTTGGATTAACTGTGTTTGAATGATTGAATGGGTTTCAGTGTTTAAGACTAGTTCATGTAACTCATTTACTGCCTAAATAAACCAAACCAAGCATCAAAAACAGTCATCAACAAACAAAAAGTCAAAATCACCATCTTAACACCACCACAGTTAACTGTGGTGGTTTTTGAGTCCCAAATCACTTCATTTCATTAGATAAGTTGGTGTTTTAACATAATTCAGTCCTAATTTAACTTACAAACATGATTTCAGTTAATTAGATCCCTCCAAAGTTCATAAAAGTCAAAGTGCTTAGAAATCTTTAAAAGTCAAAAGCTGTCGCATTGGATTTTGACCAAACTTTGGAGGCCTGCAACTTGTTTGATTTAAGGTTCTAGTGTCTAAGATTTTACAAGTTCAATCTTCACCACTTTGTTGATTTTTGAGAATTTTCTCAGATTTTATAGATTTTGTTTAGTAGGGCCCACCAGGCCTCAAAGTAGGTTGCAGGGCAAAGGTCTGCCCTGCTCTCAGCGGATCACCTTCACACCACCACCTTTTGTGGTGGTTTGTGGCCACTACAGTGGTCCAATCCCATTGTTTTTGGTTCCCCTCAACCCCCCTCCTACCAGGGAGTGTTTTTGAACCCTTTGTTTGACCCCTAGGGTAGTGGACCCCACTTGGTTTTGTCCCCAAACTCTGTCACATAACTGCCTCAGAACACAATTAAGCAAAGTGCTTATTTTGGCTTTTTGGCTTATTGAAGCTTGTTTGTTGCTTGTTACTTGCTTATTATTGTTCATCTGACTCAGAGAAACCATATTCTACCATTGTGGACCCCACATTTCCTCATTTGAGCTAAAAATACTCCACAGTCAACAAAAGTCAACTGTGGGTATAATAAGCACTTCAAGTGCTTATTTATTGGGTTTAAACAAAAGTGTTTTCAGTAAAAGTAGTTTTTTTTAGTTTATTATTAGTTTAGAAAAAGAAAAAAACCAAAAAACCAATTTTAAAAATAGTGATAGCTTCTATTTAATAGGATTTATCAATTTATTTTTCTTTTTAATTTATTTCTAAGCAATATATTAATTTTATATTTTTAGAAATTCTATTTTAGGTTAAAATAATTTTATAAATTTTTCCAGATTTTAATTTTGTCTTTTAGTGGTTTTTCTAATTAATTTTAGTTTAATTTAGTTTTAATTAATATTAATCAATTAAATAGCATAATTAAATTTTATATAGTATAACCTAGTTTTTATAATTTTTCTAGCTTTTAATTTAGTTAAAACATTTTTATAAATTTTTCTAGAATTTTTACTGTTCATTTTCTATTTTTTATAATTTAATTAGTTTAATTAGTAATTAATAAGTAATTAGGATAATAATTAATTAATTAGCTTAAAAATACATAAAATTAACTTTTTATAATTTTTTAGGATTCCTGTAATGGTCAATTAGATTTATAAAATTTTTCTTAATTTTCTAAGTCTTTTTAGTATTTTTAATAATTCTAATTAGTTTAATTAGTATTAAATAGATAATTAGTAATTAATTAATAATAAATAATTAAATAGTGTAAAAATAATTTTTATTTTTCTTAAAATTTTCTTTAATTATTAGGATTGTAAAAATATCAATTTTACACTTTTAACCCTTCCCGTCCTTCAGTTGTACTTTTTGTTTTGTGCGTCTGTATACGTTTTTTAATTAAAACGTACGTTTTTAGTTTTTAGCTCAAATCTTCGTAATCTAAATTCCCGTAATCAATCACGTAGCTTTCATAAGCTATATTTGTTAATAATTTCCAAATAATTCTGATCATAACCCTTTTCTGTGAATAATCGCCCGATCACGAATACGCTAGAGTTACAATTCACACTTCAACGGGACTTAACGACCTGGTGATACCTTATATTCCCCGGAGCATTGACCTAAGCTATTTGACTTTGTTGACCATTATTTGGTCAATATAAATTAGGTGGTTTAGCCTCAATCAATAGGTGAAAATGATACTGTATTAGAGCATGAGGAATTCTTGGATGTTTTACTAAGGAAGCTCAGAGGTTGTGACAATGATGTAGAGCTAACAGATCCATTCAAAATGGTGGAAACTAATGTGGATAGGTATCCTGTTTATGATGCAGATACACACTGGAAAATGCAAGAACCAACGGTAAGTCTTTAGTACATTATAAATTTTGTTAATACTAAAAAGGTAATTGTTAGTCCTTTCAGTAACATGTACCTATGTTATATTGCAGGTTGGAAAAAAGTTTGTCAATGCTGGTCAGTTAAAAGAATGTCTTACATACTATGGATTAGCAAATGGATTTTCGTTATGGTTTGAGAGAAGCGGCACAAGGAAAGTGGTAGCTCGCTGTGGTTTAGGTCCTGAGAAGATCAAAGATCCAAAGAAGGGGAAACTAAGTAAGTACAACCGGTATCCAAGTAGTAGGGATGAAGGGTCTGAATGCCCATGGAGGTGTTACAGGAAGCAGATGGTTTCTGAAAACTCATTTCAGGTAATTTCACTTAAGAATCAACATACGTGTGTGAGAGACTTTAAGTTTGGAACTCTGATTAATTACAAATGAGTAGCTAAGCACTTTGGGCATAAGATTAGAATGAATCCAGACATTAAGTTACGTCAAATAGCTGATTTAGTCATGAAAAAATACAAATGTATTGTAAGTCCCAGTGTATGTAGGAGGGCAAAAAATTAGGCAATATATGAAGGGGATAACACAATGGCAGATCATTATGGTTACATTAGGTCATATGCAACTGCACCTAGGCAAACCAATAAAAGGGTAAGGTTTTCTGATGTGGGTGGTTCTTCTAGTGCACCTAGGCAAACCAATCTCAGGGAAAGAGGTAGAGGAAAAGAAAGAGGTAGAGGAAGAGTGAGTACAGGTCTGGGCAGAGTAGGAAGGTTGGGAAGATGGTTTGGAATTGATGAAAATGAAAGTTCTTCTGCTGAAGAAGATGAGTATGCTGAAGAAATGCCAATTGACAACCAAAATGCACCTCATGACTCAGAAAGCCAGGTGTCACAGAATGCAGCTACTCAGAATTCTCAAGCTATTCCTTCTGAAAACCAAGATGCACCTCATGACTCAGAAAACCAAGTTGTACCAGACATTAATGTAGCACAACCAAGAGTTAGAAGACATTTTGTTCAGCCAAGGCAGAGAGGAAGGAGTGAAAGAATCTTGCAGAAAAAATTGGCAAAGCAACATCAAGGAATTGGGAGTTCAAGCTCTAATGCTCTCAATTTGGAATGAAAACAACTCTTTCCTGTTGAAATTAACTTTTTATATGTTGTGTAACCTTAGCTTACTCATTGTGCACTTCTTTTGTCCATATATGTTGTGCACTTAGAAACATGTATTTGGTGCTTATGTCATGTAAGTTTACACTATTATGTGATGCTCAGTTTTGTTCATGAATGGGCAGTCACAATTTATGACATGAGCCTTTGTCTATGTTAAATGTGCATGTGTATTACTTGTGTATGCTAGAATAACAAAATAACCAAAAGACAACATTGTATTAAACATAAACCAACCCATGACATTGTCATGATACATTACTCCTAACAGATTAACTATGCTAATATATTACTAACATAAACAAACAACATCACAATGACAAACAAACCAAACAACACTAAAGCTTTGTCATGTGAATTGATTTTGGCCTTAATCAAACTCAATTCTTCCTTCAACTCAGCCTTCAACTCAACCATTTGCAAATATGTTGCTTCTTCAAAGTTGGAAGTTTTGCCTTCAACATACTTTGATCCACCAGCCATGTGCAACTCAGATTTTCCCCTAATCAGCTCATCAACTTTCCACCTCAACATTTTCACTTCTTCATGCTCTTTGAAGAACAGCTCTTTGTAGTATTCACTAGGTAGCTCATCATCCATAAACCCATAAAACTTGCACTGATTTTCCCTACCCTGTTATAGCAACATATACAAATGAAAACCCACTTCAACCTAGTGTACCAAAAAATTAAATTACATACGAATAATTATCTTACATATTTTGGACAACCCTTGAATCTTCTACCAGGGTTTGTGATGGTCCATGCCACTTGAGGTGAGACTGGTAAATGACAATCACACTCGGTGCGTGCAATTACTTCTTCTTTTGTGTAATAACGTCTGACTGACATGGATCTTGATCGTGATGTTGATGAGGAAGAGGATCTCATGACTAGGGTTAGGGTTTTGTGTGGTGGGGGATAAAAGTGTATGTGTGTGGATAAAGGGGAAAAGAGGAAGGTGCGGGTAATTAAATAAGGTTTTTATAATTAATATAAAAGGATTAAATAATTAAAAAGGAAGAAAACAAGTGAAAAAAAATGAATTTTCAGCTTTTACCTACGCCACGTAGGACATCCAGTAACAGCCGGTGACACAGACTACACAATGGCACGGATTTGAAAAGTTAGTGCTATAATAAAAAAAAAAAAGTACGACACATACAATGACAAAAGGTGGCAAGTATAATGCCTTTTTTTGCCAATATTCCAACTTTATTCCCATGTTTTGCATAAATGAACGAAATACGTCACAATCACGCTTTTCTATTTTTATTCGCCTACATTACTCACCCAAAAGTTAAAATACCAAAATTATTTTTTCTTTGTACTCGCTCAAAAAATACACTCACCCAATATATAAATCACAAATACAAAAATATGATAATGGGTGTAATAAGACATGTATGACAGACAAAGGCAAGTCAATCAAAAAATTATTGAAAAAAGCATTGAACTTAGAAGTGAGGTATATCAAAAAGCATGACATTTTTTATGAATTTTTAACGAGCATACCGAGAAGAATGTCTGCTTTCTTTGAGGCGGTAACATTTTATTTTGCAAAATCATCATATCTTTTCAGATAAACCAATAAAATTACATACGTAAACACTAACCTTAAAATAACTGCTTAGGGGTTGGCAACCAGTGGAGGAGCCAGGATATTGGCATATGGGGGGCAGAAAAAACATTGTCGTAAAATTTTTTTTTAACAAAGAAATAATAGTAAACTTAACCGATTTAATATTGCATAAAAGAACTTATATAGTGCTAAAATAACAACAAAACACACCTTATGTTGCGTTTTCAGCATCCAAACAACCTAATTTCAGCATCCAAACACCCTAACTACAGAAACCAAACAGCCCCCAAAAAACAGCATTACAGCAGCATCCAAACAGCCTAATTTCAGCATCCAAACAGCCCCCAAAAAAAAGCAAAATCAGCCGCAAAACAGCAGCTATTCAGCAGCAAAAACAGCCCAAAAAACAGCTTTTGGCGTGCAAAAACATATCAAAAATGTAGAAGACTAATTAAGTTGCCAACATGAAGAACTTGTGGTATAGTAGGCGTATGAAGTAGTGAGAAGAAGAGATAGTAAGAAAGAGTGGAACCTTGAGAGAAAATTAGGAATATTAGATTAGTTTAAATGAAGGTCCAACCCTCTCCACATGTGGAGAGGGGTATTTATACTAAGCTACAAAGAAATATAAAAACGCCCACACCCGGGCTGTGGATCAGGCATACAGTGGGTAAGGCCCGTCCTTCTTCCACGATGTTACTTAATCTAAACTAATATCTAACTAACTAATAAACTAACTACGAGCTAACTTAAATGCTATTACATCAGTTAGGTGACCGAGTCTTCTATAGGAATAATTGTATTCCTAACAATCTCCCCCTAAGCGAGGTCACCTTGGAAGTTAAGCTCTTTGATATTTAAGCATTCATAAATCTTTGTAGCTCGTAGGTTCTGATTCTTCACTTTTCTGCACACCTTGTACTTCAAGCAAACGAACTTGTGATTTGGATTCCTTTGTGATATGTGATCTTTGAGCTTCTTTGAGATCATCAGCCATAGTAAATCTCCAAGCTTATCCATAGTAGTATCGCCTTCATGTGATGTAGTGACTTTAGGATCATCATGCTCACACCCTTCTGGATCTGGAGACATTACATTAGAGTTGTGGATCAGGAGACTTTTTCATCAGAGTTGCGGAAACGTTGTTGATAGTCTCTCAACATTTGTTGTAGTAAGTCTCTCATAGTCATTGATAGTGAGGAGGATGTGTGAGCATGCGGTATGGATTGACCCGATTCAGCTGGAACTAGGAGCCATCAACGCCATCTTTATATGTGTCCCTGAAATAAAACAATTAGCAATAAAGATAGAGAACGAATATGGCTTTGTCATTCGTTCTACGAGGACAGACTACCCTCCGGTTTTGTGAAAACCGACCTGTGATCAGGTAGAGACTCTTTTAAAGAGGTCTCTCCTTGACAGGAATTTCCAGCTTGTAGTAATAAATTTTCCAAAGAATCCACTTTGGAATCTTCATACTAAGCATGTTCTCATACCGGAACGTCTCAAAGCAGACAACACGATAGAGTGAATAGGTGAATTGATATTCACGGATTGATGAGAAATTGATTTATAGAAATCACTCGCGTGTCATATGATAAACATTTTTGAGACACGACGAGAGTTTTAAACTTTGAATCGCATTTCCATCAAAAATAATTTTGTTTGAAAGATTTTACACAATCAATGTGCTCGAAAGATTAGTTAGTGAGCACATTGAAAGGTTTTAGCAAAAGTATCCGTCAATCCATATCCTGGAACAATTTTGATTCAATTTTGAATCGCACCATTGTTGCTTTCCAGTTGTCACTTGATCATTGATCCAAGATGGATCTCACATGTCACCTACCAAGAGCTTGAAAGATGTTCGCTCTAGAAGGATTTCCATCGTCATTGTGAATATTTTCATATCACTCGGATGTTCTGACAATACCACAAGGATAATGCGTAGGACTCTAAATATTTTATCTTACTTTCCACATTGTGTGAAACAGTAAGCATATTGGAGTTGTGTCCTAACGAGATTTATGGATGATCTCTTTAGCTCTAGACTCAATAGTGTTTTGATCCGCTCCTGGAGACTGGAGAGGCGTCTCCTGTATTAGGTATCAACATGGCTCGCAATGAGCGGTCGATACATTGCACAGGGTTCCCCGTGAGAATGAAACAAGCTCTTTTAAGAGAACTTGAGTGGTTAGGAAGTTTAGTGCAGTGCGTCACTGGGTCCATGACGTCTTGTCTTCAATACTAGTGTTATCTTAGTAACAACTAGTAGCATATGAAGTTGAACCTGGTTTCTGCCCTAAGGTTGAATATTTGGAGGGCTATTTCTTTTCACCATTTTCACATTTCATTTCTTTTTCATTCTTCAACCCCTTCAGTGCTTACCGAAACTTCATCACTAGAACCTTGTTGGGTTTGTTCCAGTCCTAGCTCTATCTCAGTCCGCACTCTTCCCTTTCTCACTTTTCTCCTTTTTTCAATCATTCCTAAGGACTTCTAATCTATCTATGGATTGTCCCTGGGAAGATCCTTCCGGTTCTGGTGGATCATGGGAACTCATACCTAACCTTAACCATCCTTATAACTCCATGCATAAAGATAAATGGTCGGTCTTAGATATTAATTCCACAAACGCCTTTTGCTCCCCCTCAATATGTGCATCGATATTCGAAATAGTTTAGCACATATATGGGAGCCTATTATTGAGTCCAAAAGATCACATTTGATTATCAGCTTTCATATTTAAATCACATTCTCTCCCCCGATCAAAAATTTCAAGTCTTTTGAGATTTTGGATCCTAATTGATTTAAATAAGTTAGAAAACGTTTGGGAGCGAAATGCTGTCAATTTTAATATTGTCTGATAAAAGGAACTTTTTCTGCTCCCCCTCAATCTGTGAGGGAGGTTGTTATGTGTCAGCTTTGAAGAGTTTACAAAGGATTTGAAGTTATAACGAAAACTCTTTGAAAATGTTCTCATTCTGACACATAACCATCACAAATTGTTTTATTGCAAGGTTTTTGTACAAAGTGCGGAGAGTTTTGATGATACATAAAATTTTGAGAAATCACTCTCCCCCTCAATCAATGACGGATGTTAGAACTGAAATATTTTCATAAAATATTAAAGTCATTGATTGAGTGAAAAAAAATTTTATCAAAATTTTGAGTTCAATTTGATTTACAATCAAAATCTCATGGTACCACCAAGTTTTGCACAAATACTTTCTGGAAAAATCATAGAAGAGAAAGTATTTAGCGATAAAAAGAAGACTTCTCTTCTTTATCAAGAAATAATGCATTGAAGCGTACATTAGATCGAGAGTGCATGAATATAAAGTAATTCACGCTCGGATGAACGGCACCCTTTGCTAGGAACAACCGTCTTTTTGGCGACGTGTTTTCCTCATTTTTGAAAACCGGGTTGCTATCTGAAGTAATAGCAAGCCATAGTTTTAAGTCCGGGTTACAGCCTGAAATGACTGCAAGCCATTTTTTTGAAGAATGATTTGAGATACGACATGTTTTAGAAAAAAAACTTTATTAACCGAAAAACTCTTGCTCAAGCATATGTAAGAATCCGTGTCATTATTGAATGACATTTCTAGAAACGTACATAATATTGATTACACAAGAGACATGTCGTGAGAAGAATATTTTTGGATTTTTGTGATTTTTCAGATTTTTATGGTTTTTATAGGTTTTATATTTTTCTATTTTCTTTTTGATTTAATACTATGTACAAAGGAGACAACCAATGAGGGTATGGGAGAGAGTTAGGCAGAAAGTTCATATAGTTCAAAGTACAAAACATCACAGTATCAACAAAAAAAAACCAACATATAACATATAACAACGCACAATGAAATTTCATTCAGTGCGTTGTAGAAGACGATAGTCACCAGCTCGAACTATGCCACCCACATAGCACTCCAAACTACGAAAGATTCGCCTCGACTTCAATCTTTTATGAATACTAGCCAGGGATTTCTTGTTTAGTGTCAGATCGTGATATGTCTAGTGATTGGTATACCGTCTTGATCCATAATGATACACATGGTATTCTTTCACTCTAAAGTCCAAAGCCTCTTCGACCATTTGTAGGGTACGATCACTGAACTTGTGTATTTCATTGAACCGTAAGACCATAGGAACATTGTATCTGTTACGAAATGTCACGGCAAGTGGAGATTCCTTGACTGTAAAATAAGCAACCGGTTCCATACTAGTAACATCCCAAAGAAGTCATGTAAGATTGAGCTGAGATTGATAGCTTTCAATTCCGAGCTGAAAGTCTTCGACCCTTTTCCTGATGACGATACCCCGGACCCAATGAAGTACAACAAACACAAGCGTCTTCTTCTCACGAGGTGGTAGATGGTGCAACTTTCCTTGAAGGTGGAGCAGATACAGATCTTCAAAATCATTAGGACGAAGATGTTTGAAGTCACCTTCGGATATGGTGTAATCTTTGAAATCAGCTCGACGGAGGACCACGCTCTTGAGATAGTCATATCCATGGATAGGGTGTATCTGTACCTTGATCACACTGATGATTTGAAGTGGTGATCGAATAGACTTTTGGTCACTTTGAGCTTGAAATCGATCTATGTAAAAGCGTTGCTTTTTGAGCCACCAGTGAGAAATACCCAGAGATGCGGAAATGTCGTAATCACATTCTTGATCAATCCACATGCTGTCAGGGACGAGCTGTTCCAACCCAACATCTGTATAATGTGCAGCTTTCATTTTGGTGATGGACAACGCCGACTTGCATTGTCTGCTGCCAAGCCTGAGATATTCAAGATCTTTGTTGAAGAAGAACTCTACTTGGATTGTCACATGACCAGGAGTGCCGCCCAGAGGAAGGGGATTGCTGTAATTATACTTCAAGATTCCTTCATCCACAATATCGTTAAACATCTTGTGGCATTCTTCCATTTGATATTGTAGATGATTTACATCCTGATGAAATGCTTTAACAATGTTGAACGCTGGTCCTTCAAGGTCCTTCTGAGTAAGCCTGGATAACCCAAGCTTTTTACAAAACCATGAGATGAACGTCCCCATATCACCTGTTTGTGATAGTAGAGAATCTTCAGAAGGAGGAACGAAGCCGGTAGTGATAGCATTAACCCAGTTGTTGTCATTGATTGGCAGATCAGAGGAAGGAACAGTCCAGTCAGGTTCAGGTGAGTGCGACTACTCATCATCGGGTTTCCACCACGACTCTTTATCTTTTTTAGTGAGTAGGACAGGTGGTGGACCAGTAGAGTCACTACGGGTGAATGATTTCCACCACTGCTTTTGTGGAATATGAGTCGTGGATGCATCATCCTCATCATCATCAGAAGAGTCAGTAGGCTGTGGAATGAATGATTCTTCATTGAAGACATTATCATCATTGACAGGAGATGCAAGAGAAGTCGTGCCAGCGTCAATGGTGGTCCATGCAGCATACTTGACCTGCTTGGCCTGTTTGGATGGTGCTGTCTTAGAGGATTTGTCAGTTTGTTGTTTCTTTGATGATGAGGTGGGTTGTGATGGCCTAGTAGGAGCTTGAGAACCACCAGGTAGAGAAGAAGTGCCTGATGGACCAGATGCCCCAGCAGGTGGAGGAGGTGGAGGAGGTTGTGGAGGTGATCCCGATGGGGGCCTGGGATGACCCTGACGCCTATGTTTTCTCTTTCTTTTTATTTCCATGTCTCTAGCGTGTTCCTCAGCATCATCTTGTCTTATAGAGGCTTCTAATGCTTTATACAATTTGACATGTGCCTCATGTCCTGTATGTTGACCTTTTTCGTACATGCTGTGCTGCAGAATTACTTTCATATCATTGATGGGCATGTATTTGAATCTGGATCTGAGGGGAGCTTCAAGAGCGATGCTTACAGCTTCAGCGACATGTTCATTGATTGCCTGAGATACTTGTTGTTCGAGATCTAGATGCTCTAACTTGTATAATCTGCTCCCGTGATTAGTAATTATTTTAGGCAGATCGAGATTCACTAATTTTTGTATTACTGAGGCATGCTTTTCCAACTTCTCATGGATGGTGAGATTATCTTGAACAATATCAGCTGTGATGCTAGCTAATTTATCCAGATCCAGTTTCTTCTCAGTGGTAGAAGGAGTTGAGATCGTTGCGGATTCAGTGACTTTCTCTTGAGTTGCAGCAACTTGAGTGGTGTATGTGTCGTCAGTAGCCGCAGTAGGAGTTGGTGTAGACCTGGTAGGGATGGTGGAAATGTCTTGCTGTATGGGCACATCAACCATCGAAACAACTTCTTCTCGCTCATCACCAGACTTGTCACCTTCAGCATCATCAGGCTTATCCACTAGGAATTGATCACCAAAAGTATCAAGGTTCTTAAATGATGCCAGAGTTCCAGTAGAGCTATCAGGTTCCACTGCGAGCTTAGGATCATCGGTCTTGAGTTTGAGATTACCTTGTAAATCGGGATAAGCAGTAGATACAAACTCGTCATGGAGTGGGTCAATTGGTGTTTCAGACTCAACAGCTTTATCCGGCACAGGTTTATTACTGGTGACATCTTGAGTAGCTAAGTTGGAGTCGTCACCCTTGAGTGCTGAGCTGGTATCAGTCTCTGAGCCACTTGAGTCAGCAGGTTGCCCTAGACTAGGTGATGATGCTTTGTCAGGGGACACTTTGGCAGATGAGGATGTCGGAGATCATCTTTTGAGGATATACTTGGATCTGGTTGATTTGGAGGCAGGAGATGATATTTTCAACAAAGTGTGTGCAGCCAGTTCTTCCTTGGCAACATGCTTGCCTTTTCCTACCACATGCTGGAGTTGTAACGTTTTGTCTGACATAGGTTCTTTGATGCTGACACCACTGACTGGAGTCACATGTGGCATGTACACATCCTTCAAACTTTCTGCAGTTGCCATTTGAACCAGTTCTTCTTCTGTAAGAGGCAATTGTGTGGTGCTAGGTGCAACTTTAAGATCATTAACACTTGGTGGGATATTCTTGGTGCTGGGTCTTTTTCCCCCTGTGGTGCGTTTCACTCGTTTAGTACCTTCAGAAGACGCAGCTGAGGTTGTTACACCCTTGCGTTTCTTAGATGAGGTTCTTTCAGACTTGGTGGACAAGGAGGGCTCATTAGCAGATGCTTCCCGACTTGCCTTCAGAAGTTTGATGTAGTCCTCATAATAAGGTGCAGTCAGAATATAACGAGTGAGTAGAGCTATGGGAATGTCCATGCCAAATATTATCTCGCTCGTACTCTTAGCATCATACTTGAGGAATCCTACTGGATGTTCATATGTGGGTTGATGAAGAGGAGAGTCTTCTCTAGGGTGGAATTTAAGAGATCGTTGGAGACTTAATATGATCAACTTTGTGAAACGAATGCTCGGAATCAGGAGTTTGGCAGATCTCTTCTTACCATCTTTGTTTGCTTCAAGATTTGCTTTATCGACCAGGAACGAGTGGATGGACTGACTAAATTCCTCCCAGATCCTTTCAGCAAAGTTGATATTCTTCCTATTAACAATACCCTAGGGGTGGCAATTTCCGACACGACACGAAACCCGACCTGAGACCGACACGAAAATTAGCACGTTAGGGTCGAGGCAAAATAAGTTTCGGGTCATTTTTAGGTCGACCTGATTGACCCGTTTATTAAACGGGTCAGGTTCAGGTCAAGTATAATAAAATCGGGTCGACCCGATAACCCGTTTAACTTTTTAGAAAATATAAAAAAGAGTAACTACACATTCATTAGTAGCTACTCTAGTTCAAAATGGACCATTCATTACAAGAAAAATAAAAAGCACTTGCTTTGAAAGTTGAAATGATGTACTTGAAAACTGAAAAGGCAAATCTTGAGAATCGAAAAGACATCTTTTCTCTTCTATGGTCCGTCATATCATTCATCATTTCATCATATATAATTATATATCTAGACATCTAGTATCTACTTCCATTTCTCAAGCTCTTACCCTAATAATTTCTTTTTTCTTTAAACTACCTTCACCCATTAGTTGATCACTATAATTTTCATCGAACTCTAACTCACAATTTCACTAGTTTAGGTATGGATAATGTTTTATTTAATCACACTTTTATATATTATCTAATTAGTTATACATATGCATGCAACGATGCAAGTATCTGTATAATTGTGAATTATTTTTGGATCTTTTTACAATTCTTTTGTGCATAGAACTATGAAAGGTACTAAATTCATTATGTTGTGTTTCTTGTCTTTTATGTAGCTAGATAATGGATAATGGTGATGCACATCCGATGAATATCGATGATGACGAAAGTGATGATTCAATTGAAGAGATAGGAAAGCCAACTCAATCAGAAGGTGTTGCAAGTACGTCGAGGCCAAAAAAATGGTATATTAGGAGTTTGATTTATTTGACAAGACTGAATCTTCGAGCTCAACTAAAAAGCAGCGTGAACTAGATTTTTACCTAGATGAACCAAGAGCTGCAACAACGTCTTCTATTTGTGTACTTGACTTCTGGAAATCTCAACAATATAGATATCCTGTCTTGGCTAAGATGGCAATGGATATCCTTTGTATTCCTGTTTCAACCGTTGCATCTGAGTCAGCTTTTAGCCTTGGTGGAAGAATTTTGGATCAATATCGAAGTTCAATGAAGCCTCATACTGTCGAAGCTTTGATATGCACTAGGGATTGGCTATTTTCAGAAAAAGGTAATATAATTGTAACTTTTTGGGTTTGTTGCATGAATCCTTTTAAACGCCTCTTTCATATAGCACCACACTTTCATCAAAATTTTGTAACTGAAAACTTATGTTTAATTCTTCAAAATTTTGTAATCATAGCAGTGTCACATGGTGAGCTTGAAGAGGTAATTGAAAATATCATGACATTGGATATCAATAAAGATGGAGAATGATGGTCAAAGAAGAATGAAGATGCGCTGAACTAGTCTTTTGGATACTTTGGTTTGAGACCTGATGTTTAATGTTTTGCTGTGATGAAGTCTTTTAAATTTATCATGTTTATTTAGGAATGTTGGAAAGAACTTTGTTCTTTTGGTGACTTGGTGTTGTCAGTTGTATTTTCTTAAAAGCTTTGAAGTATTTCAGCATGACTTGGTGTTGTGGTCTTTTAAATTTATCATATTTTCTTAAAAGCTTTGTTGATACCTGATGTAACCTGACACTATTTGCAGCATGTTTTCATATCCTATACTTTTGCTATATATTTAAATAGGTTGACCTGTTTAGCCCACTTGACCTGACTGACCTGCTAACTCGTTTGACTCGTTTAATTAAATGGGTTATATGGGTCGGTTCAGGTTAAAAGTAATCAGGTTAGGGTTGTGATTTCTGACCCGTTTATATAAACAGGTCGGGTTCGGGTTGAAGGTTTCTGACCCGCGAACCCGGACCCGTGAACCCGGACCCGACCCGAATTGCCACCCCTACAATACCCCAAAGGATTTGTAGAGATGGAGCTCTAAGTCTTTCATACCCAGATGTTTTGCCCGTCAGACATAAGTTGATGAGGCTTGCGATGGCTCTCCATAGTTGATAGAGGTCGTGAGTGATAACAGTGGAAAGTGTTGAAACATGAGTGGGAAACCCAAGTTCATTGACAAAGTCAAGTAAGGTAGCTGGATTAGGTAGGGGAGTGTATTCCACATTATCACCAGTTGGTAATATCTGTAGTGCGCTACCAAGAGTTTCCATTATGATGTTCACCTAATGTTCATCCAGCTGACACTTGTAGGTGTTGGTTGCTCTGTCATGGCAGATAGTATTCCAGAACTGATGAATGTAAATGGATGGGATTGTAGAGGATGCAGTGAAGGCATTGAAGAATGTGGTGTTTTTAAGTAAATCCAGGGCCATTCTGAATATAGGATGATTCTGAGGTTTATCAGTCTTAACATAACAATTACTCTTTCTAATAGCTACCCATTTACTGAACGGGAGGATATCGTTGCCTGAACGAACAGGTGGAGCCAATGGTCCTTCGATATTAGGTTCTGCCATAGTAGCTGCATTTAACACAAATTACCACAGCAAGCAAACACATGGGATAGTAAGTGTTAGTTACAAGTGAATCCATGACATCACATGACAGGGTGATATCATCAGAACCATGAGAGAACCGTAATAAGCACACATGATGGATATCATTCATCACAAGGAAACAATGGCATAGATAAACAACTTGGACTGACATGAATGAACACCATTAGATATTAGTAAGCATGTTAGCAATCAATTAGACATAAATTCACTCAAAACCAAGCAATGAAATCACAGTCAGAGTAGTCACAGAGTGACATAATCGCAATGCGAATAACTCTTAATACACGTTATTTACAGGTAAGACAAACCGCAAGGCAATTTTATCACAGGCAAACGCAGGATGAATTAACCGCAGGATTAATAAACCTCAGGGCAAGATAACCGCAAAATAAGGAAGCCACAAAATGAGATAACCGCAAGGCGACTTAGCCGCAATGCAAGTTAATCGCAAGACGAGGTAAACACAGATCTAGCTACACGCAAACTAATTGAATCGCAAGAGAGGGTAATCGCACAGCAAGTTAAACGCAATCTCAGTTAACCACAAAGCCAATTAATCGCAGTCACAATCATACGAGAAAAACGCAAACAAGACATTACGCTAACCGCAATCAAGAACGTAACTCACAAGCAGTTATATACCACCAGATCCTACTATGACTAACTTAGGTAACTGCAAGACCAACAAACGAATGAATAATAGTAACAACACTATAGTCCAAGTCCCATCCCAACACCTAAAAACACTCCTATAAGAATCACTACTCTAAAAGCAAAGGTTCATAGGTAATGTCTCACAATCAAATCAATGCACTAAGAAATGGAAATAACAAAGAACTAATAATCGCAACAATAGACAAACATAATCTAACCTATTGTTGATAACCAATCACACGAAATTCGAGCGACGAGTTTCACCACCTAAATGATGAGAATGACGAAACAAATGAGCATATAATACAATGTAAAATTTATGAAGTAAACATAGGAAGAAACATCTAACCTACCAAGAAAATCAACAAGGGAAGCGATCTAGTACAGTTGCGATTAGTGTGCAATGATAGGAAATAATGAGAAAGATGCAAAGTTGTGTTGTGGTTAGTTGTCTAATCGCAAAAAGAAATATTTATACGTGGGAAGACACTTAACAAGAATGACACAACTAGTCCTCATATTTCAATACCACCAAGTAGACATAGATGTATGCGTTCAAAAATGGTCCCTGAAGTTATGAATGTGACACATATGATGTGATAGTCTATGGAAAGCACAAATTATACCGTGTGGCCAGATAAGGAAGAGAGACAACAGTCCAACTAAAGCAGCACATAAAAAGTAGAGCAAGTATACATACACTATAAACAGTAAATATATATATACAAAGTAAGAACACATAAAACAGGAGAATGAATGCAACACAGACAATACGTATATATACACAAACTATGAATAGTAAATACACTGAGTATAAGTTAGTAAGCAAAAGGCGAAAAACGAGTCCTGAAAAAAATTAATCTGGAGTCCACTTGATCACACATCACATGTGAGTAGACATGTCTCCAACCGTGGGAGATATCTGTGTCTTTGGTTGCCACACAAGGACTTTCTTAGAACAGTTGTGTAGACCCTTTGAGGCTTCAATGTCTACGGTACACATATGTGACCATTTGTAACCATTCATCATGAATGTCCTTCCAGTTGGTACCCATATCCAAGAAGATCTAAGCTTATACGGTATTTCATGCATTATGACATTCTTATGGTGAGTGGTTAGGTTATCAGATTTCCTTGGTCTATGTCTCAAAGGCATTTCAGGTTTATGACCAGTTGATTTATGATATTGAACCTTATCTTGTAGGTTGACCAATTTATTATGAATTTTAGGTTTTGAGCCCACAGACTTAATCAAAGCACGTTTTTCATCTACTTGGGAGACACATTGAGTTTTCAAGAATTTTATTCTTTCAAAAATAAAAGCATTTGGTTGTCTAATGGTAGATTGATTACCAACTGTTTTAAAAACTGGTTTTCCCAAGATAGATGGTTTTGAAACATTAAGGTTCATTTGACTCTTTGAAACATAACTTGGCACGATTTGTGCACCAGGAAGTTTGGGACATGAAGTCAGACTTTGAGCAATAAGATCATTGTGTTTAGTGAACTGAGGGGTTGTCAGATTGATGTTCTTAGATTTTATTTCTTTGATAGAATCGCACAGTTCTTTGCATTGAGCTTTCAGAGTGTCATTTTCCATATGTAATTTAGCCATTTTACATTCAGTTTCATTAATATCATGTTTCCATTTGGCTTCATTACGTTGCTCATACATCTTAATTCGATTTTTAAGGCTGTTGATCATTAAGTCCTTGTCTTGCAGCTGAGTTTTCAGATTGTTTATAAAAAAATATTCATTAAGTCCAGGCAATTCTAGATTCAAACACGGTTTGCTATTTTGAAGACATTCTTCTTTTTGTTGCATTTCAATTTCAAGTGAAATGCAATGTTTTTGCAATTGTGAGAACCTTTTTAGAAGTTGATTAAATGTCTCTTTTTCAACCATGTTCTGGTCCATTGTCTTAGAAAACTCAACTTTAAGGCAAGGACTTTCATCATACAGATCACTTTCTCCCCCTTTATGACACATATTTGTTGGGTTAGGGAAGAGTAACAAACTGTCCGTCTGTTTCAACAGATTTGTGTCATAACAAAGTTTAATTTGATCTGTTTGATGACATACATTAGAGAGTGTTGTGTGTTGATCAATTAACGATACCTCATTACTTGAGTCAAGTGATTGCGTAGGTCTGTGTATGTTCTCCATAGCATGGGTCACCAACTTGTCAGAACTGTCAATCTTATCATCTTCTGAATCCATGCATACAGTGTTGACTGACTCAGCATCCGATGTTAAACCCAAATTCTCAAAACTATCACTTGATTGTCCCCCATGTGTCTCTACCCTGTCATCATATACCGGTTCGTGCTTTGCCCTGTTCTCGATGTACTCCTTAACTTTATCCAAGTATTGGAGTAGCATGTCTCTGTAGGTGTCAACATCTATATCTGTGTGGTCAGCAAAACACTTCATACTCATCTGACTCTCGTAGTCATAGATCTTTGGAGGATTTTGAGTTAATGAAACTATGCAGTTGTTTGTTGAGCACACATAAGGCAACAAAGGATCCCTCATTAGTAGTTTCTTCTCGGTCTAGTTGTTGTCGTAATTGATCCAAATTCAGAATCGTAATATCTGTGAATGTTTGAACATCTTGACCGAAAAGAGTTATGAATGCACTTTCAAACACCATTTTGAATCCATTACCCTCTAACAGCACAGAAAGATGTGACTGAAGTGTTTGAAAGCATTCAATGTGACATTCTCTTGCCAATTCAAGCAATTTGCTTG
Organism: Artemisia argyi; assembly: GCA_030686995.1. Taxonomy (NCBI): domain Eukaryota; kingdom Viridiplantae; phylum Streptophyta; class Magnoliopsida; order Asterales; family Asteraceae; genus Artemisia; species Artemisia argyi. The sequence continues at coordinate 145,477,074 of CM060707.1, read as the reverse complement.
ACTGAGGAGTCACATTTCTTGAGAATCCGAGCATGATTGTACAATTGAGTCATCATCAGATACTAGTCCGCTCATTTGTAAATAAAGATTAGAAGCAATGTTGCAAAAAACGGCCTACAAGGCCTTGTAATCGCCGATTCCAAGCTACAAGTCCCTGGAACTTGGAGACATTTACAAGGAAGTTGGCCGATTAATCGGCGATTACAAGGTTTTGGGCCGATTACTTGGCTAAAAAACGCAACTCAGCCCTCGACCGCCTCAGGACCGATTCACGATTTTTGCAACATTGATTAGAAGTCAACGGAACATCACCTATGTCGTATAGTTTGAGAATTTCAGGAATTACAAAATCAGGGGATGTTGTCATGACGAGGCAGGTGGGTAACAGTTTGTACTAGGTGTATAGTTGCGACAAGTCAAGTTACGATAAATCCGATTGAGATTAGTCAAATCGTAAGGATTAACCCACAACGTCCGATCACAATTAGATTACCAGAAACGACTTAAGTTATAACCAAACACCAGATGCAAAATGATTCACCACTCACACGAATCTTACCACTTGATGGAATGCTAATACTTAGGATATAGTCACTAAAACCCAAACACGTAGCAAAGTGTGGGAAACCGCAGAACTGAGATTACCACTTATGAGAACCAAACTCAACGTCAGGTGAGCTAGTCGCAATCTAGGAGCAAACCGCAAATTACTCAAACAGCAGAATAATCAAACCGCAAGAGAAGCTAACCACAAAGAACTAACCGCAGACCACTTAACCGCAGGAAGCTAACCACAAAGAACTAACCGCAGGCTACTTAACCGCAGGAGCTAATCGCAGTTGACAAAAATCCAAAACTGTCACTTTCCGTGCGATTTGTTTGTATACCCAAAATAGTAATCACAGACAAACTAACCACAGAGATCAGGAGCTAATCGCAGATAAGCAATGCAACAGTAGAGCTAACCGCAACAATGAAATACGCCCTAAACCTAATCCAAACATCAAATAGGCATAAGATATGGTATAACCAACTGAACCCCAATGTTGTAATAGCACCAAGGATCATAAAAGTACATCTCTAACACATTAAACAACCCAAGAAAGATCAAACCAAGATGTTTTCAATAAAACTCTTCTAACTCACAAAAACTACACAAAAACCACACCAAATTCGATTCTACAACGCCCTAAGATTAAACCTTGGCTCTTGATACCAATTGTAGAATACTAATTAAGTTGCCAACATGAAGAACTTGTGGTATAGTAGGCGTATGAAGTAGTGAGAAGAAGAGATAGTAAGAAAGAGTGGAACCTTGAGAGAAAATTAGGAATATTAGATTAGTTTAAATGAAGGTCCAACCCTCTCCACATGTGGAGAGGGGTATTTATACTAAGCTACAAAGAAACATAAAAACGCCCACACCCGGGCTGTGGATCAGGCATACAGTGGGTAAGACTCGTCCTTCTTCCACGATGTTACTTAGACTAAACTAATATCTAACTAACTACGAGCTAACTTAAATGCTATTACATCAGTTAGGTGACCGAGTCTTCTATAGAAATAATTGTATTCCTAACAAAAAAACCTGTTTATAAAGTGCAAAAAACAATATATATTAACAAGAAAATATGTACATCTTGTTTGAGCATAAAATAACAACAAAAAATGCTTTACCTTGATCGGATGTTGATGAAGACGGTGTTTTTCTTAGGTTCATTAGGCTTTTTCTTTGTAGTCAATCACATCAATAGGTTCATTAGGCTTTTTCTTTGTAGCTTGTTCAGTAACATGATCGGATGTTGATGAAGACAGTGTTTTTCTTTTAAAATACTTTTCCATGTTTCTAGACAAATGAGAAACAATACTTTAAACAATTATAACTTATAAGTCACAATCATAATTCGCAAAATCTAGTGGCTAAGTATTACATCTTAATAGGGTAATAAAAACTAACAATTAATCACTACCACAATTTTAAATATCTCTAGGAAAATTTAGTTTATAAAAGTAAAAGAGAAGTTAGGGTTTTCAGTGCCACTTACCAAGTTTTAAGGTAGAAGATGGAGAAACAAAAGACGAATTTATTGTTGATGATTGATGATTGATGATTTGTTTAGGGCATGAATGACTGATTTGTTTTCCCTCTTCGTTGTTCAGGAACTGATGATTCGTTTACCATAGTAGTCGATATACTGATATGTGAATTTTACATAAGTAAAAGATTATATGTTGGGCTCAATTTTGTTGACGGCAAGTTAAGTTTTGGGCTGAGGGCATCAAAGATAAAGGGAGAATTGCATATATACCCACTAAAACTCAAAAACTTGCATATTTTCTCAAAATACAAGTTTTCAATGCATGATGTACAATGCAAGTCAAGCATGTTTTGGGTATATATGCAAATATGCAAGTTTTAATGGGTATATATGCAATTGCCCCAAAGATAAAAATCCATTAAAACCCAAATTTTTGCACTATATAAAATTTTTTTGGGCCAAGTTGTTGAGGGCACCGCCCCCTCTAGTTATATAGTCCCTCCGCCCCTGTTGGCAACACATGCGGGGAGGCACGGTACAGGGTGTTTCTCGTGCGGGAACACCGCCGCCGGTCCATCGGTACCGCACGGGGAGGTGGTTTTGCGGGGAAGCTTACCTCACGATAGAAAGAAAAAGTCGAACGTTGGAGCTCTCTATTTTGGACCGTTGGAGCTTTAACGATTTTTTTTTTTTTTTTGGTATGTTGACAAATGAATCATACCCTTCTTCCAGCCAGCATATTGGTTTTTTTTTTAAGGTTTGTTGGTTGCTACAAAAATGAGGAGGCACAAAATGAGGGTGAGAGTGTGTTATATGAATTATGATGTGTGTTTTAGGGTTTTTCTTTGGGCTTCTGGGCTTTTCAGTTTTGGGTTGTCTGGAATTGGGCTTTTCACATATGAAAAAACGACTAAAAAGTCTAGAGTGGCAATTGGCATTTGATTCATGATTATTAAAAAAGAAAAAGGAAAAAAGAAAAAAAAAAAAAAAAAATGAGTAAAGGGTGAGGGGTGTGATGGCAACAAAAAGTGAGTGAGTGAAGGAAAAATTTGGAGAGTAATGTGGCATAAAGGAATTGGGTGTAAGTGAGTGAAGGGATTTAAGGTGAGGAGTGTGTTGCCAACCCTGTATGAAGTCTAAACTTTGGCCTCTATTCCAAAGCCCACCAACATGCCACACATTTAAGGTTATAGTCATCGAGCATGTTACTTTATGACATTCAAATATAGTTAATGAAAGATGCCTTTCGGAGAATTAAAGATGCAAAAAAAATAGTACTCGCCCATATATATATTCCATTCGCCCAAAAAATAGTACTCACCCAAGATAAATTTCACTCGCTCAAAAAGTTCCATTCGCTCGCCCAGCTACAATAAATCCCATTGCTCGCCCATTAACTCGCTCTACCGAAACCTCGCTCGCCCTTTGCTCACCCAGCCTACTCGCCCATTAGTAAAACTCATAGAACGTACAGCTCGCCCCATCACTCGCCCATCCTTGCCCAGCCTCGCCCCCACCCTCGCCCACCACTCAATCAGCCCTCGCCCAGCCTAAAAGAGTGCCCAACACTTCGCCCAGCCCTCGCCTTGGCTCAAAATTGGCTCAAGGCTCGCCCCACACTCGCCCAACACTTAGGTGATACACGTGTACGGTTAAAAACTAATCTACTAATCAATCTGACGGATAATATTTAAAAAGTTCATTTTGGAAAAATATATGTGCGGGGTTCATATTCGTAAACTAATATTATAAACAATTCATTTAAGAATTTCCTCTTTTTTAAAAGTTATCAATTTTGATATCTTATACACATGCCCAGATCTGGGTATATGCAGGCTGTACAATGGCACAGGGCCTTCATTTTTGGGGCCTCCAATTTCGAGATCTTAATGTTAGTATAAACTCACTTTTGGATGTTCTAATCCAAGTAAGCTATGTTTTTATGAAGGATTACGTTAGAAACTTATAACTTGAGTCACAGTAGTAAAAAAGGGCTCAATTATGTTTTTAATGAAGTAAACATAGACGAGGCCTTTTACCGGAGAAGATGACTGAAGTTTTGTTTTTATATTGTAAATTTCATGTTTAACCCTTCTACTTTATAGTATGACATGTAGGCCTTAAGTTTTAAGTAATTTCGTTAGTATCACTTTACTAAAAAGTAAAAAACAATCCAAATATTTACAAAAACTGTATATTTTATTTTGGCTTCACGCTTAATTTTTATATAGATTGCCTTTGTTTGATGTTACTAGGGCTGCAATCGAGTCGAGCCGAGCTCAAGCTCAACAAGGCTTGAGCTTGGCTTGAAAGAAAAATACTAGGCTTGAGCTTGGCTTGATAGCTTGTCAAGCTTTCGTCATCCAGGCTTGAGCTTGGCTTGAGTAGGTTCGAGCAAAGCTTGAGCTTGGCTTGAAAAGCTTGAATGAATACAAAAATATTTTATTCAATAGCAAAACTCAACAATAAGTATACGTATTTTAAGTAAGCAACAGTAGCAACACAATATTAAGTAATACTTGCGTAAATATTTACATATGGAGTACTTGCGTAAATAGATTGATGATGCTAATACTTAACAATGGCAAGATAAAAAACACAGATACATGTATATAATATAGAATAATGATGCAACACCTAAGATTATTAAATTAAAAATCTTGATAATGATAAATTGATAATTGAACTTACGAATACTTCTGGAAAAAAAAATAGAAACTTTGGACTTGGTAGTTGAATGAGTGGAGGAGATTGAGGAGACGCTTAGATTAGGTCATTAGAATACAAATCGTTTGGACGTTTGGTAGGGTTAAAGGTTTCTAGAATACATTATCCTATATTTACGAACTAAGCCCTTATAAATTATAATTAGCTTAATAACCAAATTCGCTCCTAATTACTTATATGAAATTTATATGAAAATATCTATATTAAAGCTTGATAAAAGCTTGATACGAGCTCGAGCCAAGCTAGCCAAAGCTTGAGCTTGGCTTGTTAAATATTTCGAGCTAATTTTAGGGCTTGAGCTTGGGCTTGAGCTTGATAAAAGCTTGACTCGATCGAGCCAAGCTCGAGCTCAAGCTCGAGTTGCTTGATAAAAGCTTGACTTGATTGCAGCCCTAGATGTTACAAAAACAATTGAAGCTATACTTTTATTTTTTGAAATACTGTAGTTAACTTTTGGGACTTTTTAGATACTTTTCAAAAGTTTAATGAATTCTATTTTTAAAAGACACAAGGTATATCCAAATTTGAAAAAAAAAATTTTTTTGCACAAATTACTATTTACTCAATTATTGAATCTAATGGCATAAATGTGTAAGCAAATTAATTTACCTAAATTTTAGGTATATATTGTTGAAGGGCCTACAACGTAATATGGCACAGGGCCTCCGAGATTCACGAGACGGCCCTGCTTATATATAAAGATTTTAATTTTCTATTTCAAATGTTTTCATAAATATGACTATTATTATAAATAATATGACGATGTGATTAATATGTTTTTTTTTTCTTTCAAAAGAAAGCATTAATAATAATAAAGAAAAGATTTGTATGAATGGTCCATGTCGTTTGTTCGGTATTACATACTCAGTTCATTTCTTATTGTCATCTCGGGTCCGGTTCTTATGGTTTCGATCTGTGTTGGATCTAATCCATATGCCTCATTATGTTAGTTTAACTTTATTTGACCGTTAGATAAGGCTTTCCGGTCTTGTACGTATAATTCGATTTGCAAATGGATGTGCTAGTGGTGGTTTGTAAGCTAGGAATGTAGAGTTAGTAGTTTTCTCTTTTAGATAGTTGTGGTGTTTGGATAAGCAGTTAAGGAATATTATAAAGGTTGTTGCTGTTTGTACTATAGAATTGGTGTAGTCACGTTTTTAATGTAATTGATGCTAATGTAAATCACATTTTTACCAAAAGAAAAAGAAAAGTGGGCGGGTATCCTTTTACTTTCGGTGAAGCTTAATGTTGATGATTAATAAATACACAAGGTTGGCAACGGTCACCGCGTTGCGGGCGTGCCTGTTTATTTTGTCTAATATTTTTTTAGTCTTTGCTTTTCGTTTTTTTCTTTTTTTTGTTGCATAGGCAAAGTATAATGTTTAACTGGCAGTTGTTCTATTATTTTTTTCCCGTTTTTTTTGGGGAGAGTCTATGCAATTTGATTACGATTGCAGCAATGATACTAACATACTCGGGTAATAATACTAATATTTTCCAAGTCAATAAATATATTTTGGTAATAATACTTACATGTTCCAAACGCGTGTTCCAGTTTCCTGGAAAGGCTATATATCTGGTATATAGCATTCCCATCGTCGAAACCTTATTTTTTATTTATTTTTTATTCCAGTAGCAGCAGTGAACCGTAACCTGATGCCACAGCAGTTTCAGACATCATGCAGCTGTAACCCTTCAACTGTCAACTCCTCCATGCAAGTCCATCTACTATACCACTCCCTGTTTGAACTTACTTGAAAATGTAGTACTTGTCTCTTTCTTATTTCAGGCCTGCAAGCATAAAAATGTAACTTTAGCTGGTTATTGAAAATTATTGAAGTTCTAGAAATATAAACCTCCATTCTTAACAATTATGAATATTTTAATTTAGTAAAGATTGAAACCAAGAAAATGAAGCAGTTGATCATAAAAACATTCGACACTGTAAATACGAAGCCTAGTTTCCTTTTAACAGCTGCTACTTGGCAAATGACCAATTCCAAGATTCAGAAAACGAAATTATACAGCAGATGTTAATGTTGCAGCAGATATATGAGTGATCACTGAAACAACCCCAATATAGTAAGTATGAATACATGTATGGAAAATGCATTAGTATTCGATTCGAACATACCTGCCAAAATTCTGCTAAACCTCTTTTTGCGATGAGCATATGCATGCTGGGCAGCAGTTGCATGCTCTGGTCGTAAGAAAGGATCTCATGTCCACAATAGCAGAATCATCTGCACCCAAGTTTATAGCTTCTTTGCTAGCTGTTGTCAACCATGAAACTACACCTTGTACGTACGTGTGTGATTCCTTTACACTCATTTTCTTGCCCATTTCGTCTGGAAAACTGCTCAAGAAATGGTCGCACTTAAGAATTGCCGCAAATTGAACTACTTGACTTTGAAACTCAGATAACGCCTTGTTTCATCTGGCTCGGTTCTTCTCAATGGAGCAGCTTCGGGCAACACCTCTGCAACCAACAATTAGTTTACAACATTACCTCACATTAGATATATGTTGAAAATCATGACCTAAGATCCAATATCTAATTCAGCCAGTGGGGTGTCTGGCATTTAGTTTTGAGAGTGATTAGCTGACTATCGCATTCCTCAATGATTATTATTGCCTTATGTTTTGGCATAGTGAGACCGCCACTGGTTCTGATTAGTTATGGTTTAAAAAATTAACTATGCTAATTAAATCAGTTTTAGAGTAGGCGCAACACAGCTAATTACAATAAGCTAATTATTTAGCGTCATTTAACATATAAATATTTGTCCGCAACTTGAGAGTTGAGACAGTATAATCACAGCCTAACAATATCATAATATAGTTATTTCATATTAGACAATCACTTTCAAAACACACATCCAAACATACCCTTAAATTTCACGAATCTTACCAGGGCAATCGGTTCTCGGAGAGGTCAGTTGTCCAACAACTCGGTCAAAAGTTCCAGCCCAAGCATCCCTATGAGTTAAAAAGTTCGACTGTAAGTTGAGAATCTTCTTTATGGTAGCAGGAATAAATGAATGTTGATATTCGGAAGTGGGTGCTGGTCCTTTTGGGCTACTAATGCAGGTGCGTGCTCTGGCGCGAAGCAGCGGATACATTTTGGAGTGGGTCTACCGTACCTGCAAAAATGAGAAAACATAAAAGTTCTGGCAATACAAATAACGACTTGCACTCCATCAGCAATAATTCTAAATCATAAGAAAAGGGTAAACGTATTACGTCCACTAACAGGCTGGGCATTTTTATCATCCACGTCAGTAGTAACTCAAGGTCTCTCACATATAATTGAAAAGACACAGTTGGCCCTTTTTTGCCATCCCATATTTGCTGTCATCAAGCATGTTTGTAGAGGCTTCCGGAAGACCAGATTTTTTTCTCCCCGTTACCCAAAATGTCTGCCCCACCCATTTTTCCACACTATCATCAGCAGGAACAATCTGTCAGCAGAAACCATTAAAGCTTCAGCAGAATTCATCAGCAGGAACCTGTCAGAAGTATACATCTGTAGAATTTTTCATCAGCAGGAACCTGTCAGCAGTATACATCAGCAGGAACCTGTCAGCAGTATACATCAATAGAATCTTGCAAAAGTTTTGGAAACTAAAAAGCATTAGCCTAGAGATATCATATTAGACTACTTTTGAGCTACCCTAAACCCTAAACTCAACTATTTTCATTCACTAAATCCCCCAAATGGCAGGTCAAGTGATCGTATTGTGTAACATTATATCACATGTAGTGTAATTATTTTTTTTATCAACGAAAATGCAACAACAATGAAATGTTTACTTACTTTTTTGTGTTTGGTTTGCCTACAATATTTACTTTCGCATTTGCAAACGAATGCCTTCACTGGATGAAAATCATCATTAGAATCGATCCCATACTCTTGCATCAATTCTCAAATCATTACACCTGGTTAGCCTTAAAAGTTGTTTGTTTAATTGGCCATGGCTTGCGGTTAGTTACCAACGGTCGCCGCGTTGCCGGCGTGCCTGTTTATTTTGTCCAATGTTTTTTTTACATTAAAGGCGTCGCAGAATAGCGAACATTGTTTTAGACAAAAATGTTTGGGGCTTAACCTAAGTAGAATAAAATAAACCCATTTTGACCCGTTACACACTATCTATGACATCGGAAATAGTTCAAGACCTCAAAATTATAAGTTATGCATTGTGTTACTTAATCTTCTTACTTCAATTTTGTCATGATCATGCTGAACTAACAAAATGCATCCACAGCCCCTTATATCATGCAACTTTCTTTGAGTATCGATAACTTGAGCATCATAATATCTTGGCTGATCTGGTTTCTCCTGAAGATGCACAAAAAGACATCAGATATAAACATCAAATTCTAGTTAATTATGATGACACTCGTTACTATACAAAAAAATGCAAAGCTTGCTGAGTTGGAACTTGCACTCTGAGTGCTCGAGTGGGACCGATCGCTCGCGCACATTTTTAACATGAACCCATTCATCCTCGTCGCCCCCAAAACCAACATATGTTAAGTTTTTTTTACGGACTACATGTATTATATCAGGTGATGAAAATAAAAATTTTATCAGGTTTGGATCAGAATAGTTGCAATTTTTTTGAGTAGCCTAGGCCCCAGGTCACGGATGAAACGGGGTGTGTTTGGAACAGGCTATTCCAGTAGTGTTTTTTTTCTTCTTCTTTTGATGAGACTTAAGCTAGGTATCTCACCGTATGCTAATCTACCTGATGGTCAGCAGACCATAGCTGTTTATAAAATAAAATCATATTGCGGAGAAAAAGTCTGAAGTTCTAACGGTGCAACAGACCTTTGCGAATGAAGTTAAGGTTGGGTTACTTGATTATTACAACTAATAGGTTTGATAAATAGCCCGTGTGGTAAGCGATTGTATAATGCCATCGTCACTTCCACCTCAACTTTGTTATCTGCACAATCAACCGTCCTTTTTATACGGTGGCTTGACTACCTCCGCCACCTTCATGTTCCTCATTCTAGTCGTTATCACACCCGCAACTACAATCCTTTCTACAAAACTTGTAGTCACATGTGTCCAAGCCATCTTCCATCACAACTTTTGCTAATATTGTTTCCTTGATCTGATCATACGACGCAAGCTGGGAAGGTGTCACGATCATTGGCCGGTGTACGGCTAAAGATGAGACTTTCCGTAGGCTGGTGACACTGATACACAGAAAAAAAAGCCCATTAGTGGATGACACACCAATGAATACACACATTGTGAACCTGTAAAAAATACATAAGAATGTGAGTAGACGTGACAGCTCACATATGAATATATAAACTTCAAATATCCAAAGTCCAAATACTGAGGCACAATAGTCAACTGTAAAACCCAAATCCAAACACCCCTAAATCTTATAGTAAGTATTTTTTTCCTGCTGATGTTTGTTTCCAATGAAATGTTCTGATCACTAAAATCCAGAACGGTTTCGTTAGCCATCTCTAGCACCTACGATCATAAAAAAAAAAACAATCTTTTAAACACCTTGCATTAAACCAATGTACCAGAATAGAGTAGAGGCAACGATGACACCGAACCTTGTGTTCTTTAGAATACGATTTCAATCATTCGTCGCACCAAAAAAGCCACATTTGCATGAGCATAGGACCTGTAACAACCACCCAAATTGATATAAAAAGAGAACACTCCTATAATTGAACATCCAAAAAAATTAGTCACAGATCTTAACACTTAAACGGCATAATGACAAAAAGTCATTTGTGACATAGCAAAATATAAACAAAATCCTACTGTTATAAGTAAAAGTAATGGACGTTTAGAACATGATGGAGCCGTTTATTCAATATGACCAACCTGTGGTTGCAGCCGATGTTGTTGACGACGGTATGGGGCATGGTTGTTGACTGATCTTCTGTGGAGCTGGTTGTACAGCTCTTGTAGCTGTGGGCGCACTTGCTGGTTCAGATGTGCCTGCAATGACAATAACATGAGAGGCTTGATAAGAGGTGTCTAAACCTAAATGACAAAAAGTTACATGTGTAATCTGCGCTTTATAGAGTCCACAACTTTTGTGAACAAAGTTTACTAATGGTGGCTCTAAAATGGCAGAAAGGCAAGAAGGTGTAAAGGTGTAGTTCACACAGCTTTAAAACTGAGCCACAACTTTCTGCATCTTCCCGATTCAAAATAGCATATTGGAAACAAAACTCATGAAGGTTAAAGTCCCTATAGGGAAATCAGAAAGAGAAGAAGGTATGTGACTAACGTTCTCGTCTTTTTGGCGGTACTGCTGGTGTCACGTCATTTATCACCGAAAACTGACATTGTGGATCACGTGCATCTACAATGATTGAAACACAAAATGATTGAAACCGATGTCGATTAAAAAGGCTAGCATGCCTACGCATTAGTAATGTAACATACCTGTGGGTATTTGGTCGAGACTGCTTATGCGGGCAGCATATGCACGATGGGCACTGGCAACCTATTCGCCAAAACAGAACATTCAGTTTCGTAGCACGTATTCAGGAAATTGGATTCTTCAAAACTAAAGTTAAATTTGCAATTTGATTATAATTTTTTAGACATGCATCGGTAAAACAAATATTTCGATAATATACTTTGAGCTACTCACAATTTATTTGACCCGTTTCATTTTTAGTGACTTGTTTTTTTTCCTAATAACACCCATTAAAGATAAAGTATAACTCGAATAGACCCACGAATATGCTGATATTTGCACCTCTAAAATTGTGTATTTTTACCTTGCTCGGCTGACGGAAATATTAGCTCTTTGAGATGTAGAAAGAAAACCAATCGACCCATTCTCATTTACGGTGACAGTTGGGATTATTATCACATCCTTTTCACAGCCTTGGAACCCATCAACAGTTCTAAAGAGGAATTCTTCCAGTAGTAACGGCCATTTAGCCTACTTCCGTTCACATCTGAAAACATTTTTGGTTATGAGCAAATAAATAAGTATTATATTTTTTGGTGATCCAAACCCTATCTAACATTTCAATAAACGATTGTAATCTTTTACATCAGCAAACAAATAACAGTATAAAAAAATTATAAATTTCTTAAAACTTGCCTGATGAGTTTACAAAGAAACACCTCGTTGTTGCTTTTGCAAAATTTGGTCAGGTTATTGCTGACTACGAACCTGCATGTGCATTTGGGCGGGCTATTGCAGACTACGAACCATAGTCAGAACCAATGAAACCTAACAATCGACGCTAAAACTTGGAAGACCATACCTGTTACTGTTCCCGACCATAGTCTCATTGTCCTAAAAGTGTGATCTCATCTCATTTTCTTTGTCAAAGCTACATGGTTCACATCTAAACCGTAAATAACCACTTTAAATAATACTAACCGGTAAAAACAAATTATCACATATAGAATATAAAGATATAACATACCTTGATGTCGTTTGCAGCGGATACAACATTGATGCATGTGGCGGTCGTGCTGAGTAGAGCGAGGCTTGTGGCTAATGAGTTGCATGACTGCGTGGCGGTTTTTGCGTATAAATGAATATACCTGATCAGTCGGATTTCAAAATTTATATATGGTTCAACACCATCACATTCGATGCATAATCTAAGAGAGTGACCCCGAAACAATCACAAAAACTGCAATTAACAAAAACCCCCAAACTATGAAAAAAAAACAGTGGAGCATGAGTTGCATGACTGCGTGGCGATTTCTGCGCATAAATGAATATACCTGATCAGTCGGATCCCAAAATTTATATATGGTTCAACACCATCACATTCGATGCATAATCTAAGAGAGTGACCCCCAAACAATCACAAAATCTGCAATTAACAAAAACCCCCAAACTATGAAAAAAAAAATGCAATTAACAAAAACCCCCAAAGTATCACAAAACCCTAATTTCAAAATTCATTTTTTTTCATATGTATAAGCTGTAAATCTGTTAAACCCCAAAAACCCTCAAACTATGAAAAAAAAAAAAACTGCAATTAATAAAAACCCCCAAAGTATCACAAAACCCTAATTTCAAAATTTATTTTTATATATGTACTAGCCTATAGACCCGTGATAAATCACGGGTAGCTTATAAATCTTTTGAAATAAACACTTTAAATATAGCAAAATATGTATAAATCACTATAATAAAGTATATTTTAACCATTTGAGTGTCAAATTACATGAATAGATACAACATGCTCACATCCATACTAATCATATGTCCATGCTTTTCTTAAAAAGTCGTTAAGTAGCTTTCTTCTCATAAACATAAAAAAATCTAATATGATGTTTCCTTTTGTTAACCTTTATTGCTTCCCCTGGTTGAATGTAGGATGCAAGTATTTGAGATTGTATGCAGTATGCAATACAAATTAACTTTGACCAACTTTCGATCTGATCTGTTTCCTTTCATTGTAAGTTGTTTGTTTAGCCCATTTGACCTTATCTCTGTAGCATCCTTTATGTTTGGAATGCTTCTAACACATAAGAATTAGAAAATAACTTAAATTAACCCATTTAATAGCAAATAGGTTGAACTTGTCACTGGTAAACAACGTAAAACATGGTAACTTAACAAACCTTAATAGTGAAGATCGAATGTATGCTAAGCGTTTTTTTTCATATGACCCGCAAGAAATAAAAGATAACCTCATTTGACCCATTTATAGTTTTCACAATAAGTATAAAGTATATCAAACGTTAATAATATTTAACCATATACAACTGATCATATCAAAGTTTTAGTATCAGGTGTGAAGTGGTTTGAATGTATGTTGTTTTGAATAGTGTAGAGGAAACAATTGTGATTTAGTAACAAATTGCCATTACACAAAGTTTTACTATCTATGCATTTACTATAAAGCAACAAAAGTTTTGCAATCTACAATTCTACTTGATAACAACATATCTTTATATGTTACAAGCCATACAAAAGAATAAGAGAAATAATAACAATGGAATTACCGAGTTACTCTTTTAGTTAAAAGCACAACATGATAAATTTAAATATCTGATTATGACACTTTGGTATGATATCATAAAAACCAATTCAGAAACCAAGGAAACTTGCAAGATTAGCTTATGAATGTAGAACCAGAGATGTCAAATTACAAATGAGGGCAAGAGCTATCAAACTTAGAGGTTAGATGATATGTATTGAGTTCCATTCTGATAAAAAAAATCATGCTTGTAATACAGTTAATAATAATAAGCATATTACATACTAAAACATTATCCTTACCTGAAAAAACATCTCCACGTATATTTCCAATTTTCCATTAGCGAGAGCATCGTTAGTACCTCAATTGTGTTCTATATGAACCATAAAGTTAAGTTCGAGCTGAACAATAATATTTTTAATATGAACCAAAGTCATGAGATATGACCTAGCTAACCTGATTACGTATAATACATTTAATACGACTAAATGGTTAAATATCATTACAAGTGTTACATCATACGCAACTTTTGGGCAAAGCATACTTTATCGAGTTAGGCACAACATTTTGCTTATAATTTACAGTTTAATTAACTTTGGCCCTTATAATCAAAGTTGAATTTACCTTTGCATGTAAAGTTACCTCACTTGCAAACCAGAACATATACACAATTCTGGCAATAGCATAGAGAAATAGAGAAAGGAACATCATAGTTTTATATGATAAATGCATAACATTGAGAAACTAAAATACTTGTGAAAGTTACCTCATTTGCATGACAATGATTTCAGGCAATACATCGAACACTTGTAAAGCATCTCTAAAATCAATTATCCTGTATTAAGCGAACACCCCAAGGTACCAGGTTTCGCTGATTCTTGTACACCAAATTATAATTACAGGATCATAACAAGAGTAGCCTCTTACTAATCTGAAACAACCAGTAAATTAATAAAATAAGAAAAAATCCCTCAATCTCGTTTTGCTTTCAAAACAAATGGCCAATATTATTGTATTTACTATTTAGTATTTACCTACACATTCAAATTCGTAGCCCATTCAACCAACAATATTACAAAATCAATATTCGAATTTCAATTGGTAGTAGTTTCACCAAACCAACAATACTTGCGCTTCTATTGAATTAATTGAGTTTCTTTTTTCTTTTCTTTTTTTATTTGCTATAGACTCTTCAAATTTGGATTTCCATTTCTTTGAGAATGGCGGAATTCAAATGAATAAAGAGTTGTGAAATTTCAAACATAGGCAGACGTGGCATTTATGAGCTGGCATTTGTGACGTGTCAGGTATGACAGGTGGATTAAATGACGTGGAGAATTTCAAAAAAACTTTCGTTTATTACATATATAGATAAGCTGTAAATTTGTTAAACTATCACAAAGAGTTTCATTACCTGATCTAAGATTGCCAGATCATTCGGTGCTGCCACCGGTGGCACTTCTCATCCTGCCTCCAAAATCAAACCCGTATATGTGTGTGTTGTAGAAGACTCGAGTGAGTGTATGTATTCGGTTTTTTTTTTTTTTTTTTTTTTTTTTTTTTTTTTTTTTTTTTTTTTTTTTTTAATTAACAGATACTGGACGATTTGGGCCAGACAGCGGGCTTATGAGTGGGCTGATTTTTTGGCGGGAAAAAAGAAGTGTAAAATGGCACCGTATGTGTTGTGGTTTAATATAAACCTTAATTTATAAAATGTTGATTGTAGAATAGAATTAATTAGTATGGCCTTTAATGCGGCAGTGAGGGCATTGATGGAAGTTTGGTGGTAGTGGCATATGGGCGGTATGGCTAATGTTCACCAGTGTTATGATATTTTATCTACAAGTTCATTGTCGATATTGATCCTTAAGAGAGTGGAAAGCGCCGTATACGAGGGTTTGCGAGGTGTGCAATCGCACAGGGGTTCAAAATTTTAAAGGCCTCAAAATATATATCCCTTTATATATTTTAGGGTCTTAAAATTTACTTTCAACTTAAAAATGTTAACGACATATGAATTTATGTTCTAAATATTTGTTAAACTCATCTTAAAGTGATCGAAAATGACGAAGAACTCATAGAAATTTAAAGCTAAATGGTTACAATTCATACATTTCTCATCATGTTTAAGCATCATATGAAATTTTGCACAGGGCCTCCGCTAACTCAGCTACGGCACTGCACGTATATTCGAGTCAATCAAAGTTTTATTACTTTTGTCCAGGATTAATACCATTAACTCTTTCCTTCCATAGATCATCTCTGGCATTTGTACCATTCTTACTTTGTTATAGTCACCGAAGAAGAGACACGAATGACTTCCCCAATTAATTTTGCGGTGATTAGAAAGGCTCAACGTGCACAAGGTCCGGCTACCATCATATGAGTACCCTGATTTCTATTTTCGGGTCACCAAAATTGAAAACGTGGTTGAAGTTAAAGAAAAATTTAAGCGCATATGTATGTATCTAGTCGTAATTACTATACTTCCTTACTTATCATGACTAATATAATACATGCATAAAATATATCTTGCTATTTATATATTATCCATTAGGCATAGCTAACTGTGTAGTTTTCGTATTAATAAGGGTTAATTCTACAGATAGGTAACGAACTTTCAAAAATTTCCGATGTTATGTAACGAACTTTCTAAAATACTGTTATTACCAATCAAATTTATTGCATTTGTTCAAATATAACCAATAATCCAATATGGCGTATATTTGCAACTGGTAAGTGGTAACCGGTTGCAACCGGTTACCATTGTACACGTCACTATTTTTAAATGCATGTTTAATGGGGTAAAATGATATACCCTCGTCTTCAACCCATTTAATATTTTACATGATCTTTTCTTTTTATTTATTTTAATTTTATCATGTTCATATATCTTTTCAGAAATTTACCAAAAAACACACTTTACTCATTTTATCAAAGCATCTTTATTTTTCTACAAGTCCATTTCATCCAAATTAATATAAAATTAACATCTCTCGAAGTCCACAAGTAACAACAAAAGTGGCCTTGGTTAAGTGGAAAACTAGCATATAAGGAGGAAGTTGCATATTCCACTCTCCAGTCTTTCAATTGCCTCATTTTGGCCAATTCATTAATGTAAATAGGTTGGGCTATGCTAGAATTTTTGATCTTTTTTCAAAGTGTCATGATATTTTGATTTTTTTTCTTCCAAAATTGTCATGCAAACAAGTTGGGCTATGCTAGAATTTTATTTTTCTTTTTATTTTTTATTTTTTATTTATTTTTTTTTTTTAAAAGTGTCATAATATTTTGCTTTTTTTTTTTTTCCTTCAAAAAGTGCATGCAAATAGATTGGGCTAATCCTAGCTAGACTTTTTGATCTTTATTCAGAAGTGTCATGATTTTTTGATTTTTTTTTCTTCCAAAAATGGCATGCAAATAGATCGGGCTATGTTAGACTTTTTTGATCTTTTTTCAAAAGTGTCATGATATATATATATTTTTTTTTTTTTTTTTTTTTTTTCCTTCCAAAAATGTCATGCAAATAGGTTGGAATATGCAAATATTTTATGTTAAAAAAAATTACAGTAACATTTAGTTTATTTAAATTTTTACTAATTTATTTATTTTATTAAAAAAATCATTTTAATTTATGAACTTTTCTCATGTATTTTTATTGGATAAAAAACTTAACATGATTAGTGTTGGATGTCAAGGATACGTTCAGCGTGCATACATCGTTTTAATGATGTTTCCAGCAAAAAAGAAAAAAAAAATCAATTTCATGATATTTTTATTCATTAGTGCTGTAAATTTAAAGTACTAATTTGTGTTTTTGTATAGTTATTGTGGGTAATCTCATTATTACATCCTTGTTCAATATCAGTATAGTACACAGCATAACTTCTCGTTCGGGTTAATTTTTGATTTGCAGGTGAGAAGACTATGATAAGAAAGAGATACATGCAATAGACAGAGGGGTTCCTGAATGAAAACCCCAACATGTGTGCGTACAAGGCTCCTTCCCTTGACGCTCGCCAACACGTGGTAATCGTCGAAGTTCCCAAGCTCAGTAAAGAAGCTGCTATCAAAGCCATCAAAGAGTGGGGCTACCCAAAATCGAAAATTACACATCTTATATCTTTTGCACGGCTTCCGGCATTGACATGCCAGGTGCAGACTACCAGCTCACAAAGCTCCTTGGTCTCAACCCTTCCGTCAAACGCTACATGATATATCAACAAGGATGCTTTGCGGGCGGCACTGTTCTCCGTCTAGCTAAGGACCTTGCTGAGAACAAAACGGTGCTTGATTGCAGAGCTTAACTTCTGTGGCCCTAGCGAAAAATTTGATTCCCTTATCGGTCAAGCTATTTTCGGGGATGGAGCAGGCGCAGTCATTGTTGGTTCTGATCCTGAGTTGAAGGGAGAGCGGGGGTTGTTCGAGATAGTGTCTGCTGATCAGACTATCATACCAGACTCCGAGGTAGCTGTAGAGGGACACTTGAAGGAGTCGGGATTAATGTTTCATCTTAATAGACGACCGCCGAGTTTAATCTCCCAGAACCTAGAGAAGGCACTGACACATGCATTTTCTCCATTGGGTATAACCGATTGGA
The DNA here is from genome assembly GCA_030686995.1 of Artemisia argyi. Lineage (NCBI taxonomy): Eukaryota > Viridiplantae > Streptophyta > Magnoliopsida > Asterales > Asteraceae > Artemisia > Artemisia argyi. The sequence goes on along the minus strand of CM060707.1, from coordinate 145,458,759 downwards.
ACTCAATCTTTTGGATCGTCCACCCAGGCGGTCCAACAATACTTGATGATGTGGAACTTAAGCATGGTCTCTATAAAGAAATGATCAGAGCCAGCAGACATGTGCTTAGCGAATATGATAACATGTCAAGTGTGTCGGTGTTGTTCATCATTGAAGAGATGAGAAGGAAGTCAGCGGAAGACGGTGCAGTCACCACCGGTGAAGGTTTAGAATGGGTTGTTTTGTTTGGGTTCGGTCCTGGTCTAACAGTGGAGACCGTAGTTCTGTTGGAATTATAATATCATGACAATCATATAAAATAAACCAAACACATCAAGAGAGCATATGCGGAAGCGTTATAACAAGATCATATAACATGTAATTAATTAATCAATATTAAATAGTAAACTTACCTTTGTGATTTTAGCCCGAACAAGAATCAATTGCAATCTTCAAATCAAGAACCCTAATTAGGGTTTATGTGGATTATAAGAATTACCCCTTACCTCTTTTATAATTCAATCCAAGAATCAAACAATAGTGTGTTTGAATCACGTTCTTGTACACACGTGCTAATTCAAGAAAAAGTTTATGCAAGTAAATTAAACACAAAACTTAGTTTGATCAATAAAATCAAATCCCTTATGGGATTGTTTTGATGGATCGATTATAGACAAAGAGAAGGAGAGAAAACACCAAGATGTGTGTGTACAAGTTATGAGAAAACAATACATCTTGGGTTTGTATTTATACTAATGAATACTTGGAGCTCAAGCCACAAAGGAGGTGGGATAACCCCCTTTGGCCGATCGGTTTGGGTCCCCTAGGGGATTCCGGAACCTTCTCTTGTTTCCAAAATTTCCTTAGTATTACTTTCCTAATCTTCGTTAATAGGTCATTAGTCATTTATCATTAAATACTAATTACTATTACTAGTTTTGTGTTTATTAATAATTACTTATAACATTTATAATTAATTATTTCTTTTTCTCTTCATACGTATTGTGTGCAATCCCGTGATCTCGAGTTCGATCCTAACATACGACTACTAAAATAATGTCCATAATCTAACAGCTCCCACTTGGACATATTTTAATAGTGTAATCACATCGGTTAGCGTCTTGCAACACGCCGATGCCTCTAGTACGATCTCAAGTAAGGCTCCTGAAAAAACCTTTTAATGATTTCTCATTATTATTATCCTTTTGTTTCTAATACCATATTAATAAGGATATGGATTAAAGTCATTCCTTAATTAACCATTCTGTTTCTCGTTGTTTGTGATTGAGCAAGATTACCAAATCTTCTGAACATATTCAGGGGAGATCTTGGGTGTGGCCACACATACATCTTACCAACCCTACGAGGGGCCCAACAGTATTAAACTCCAAAAATAAATTTGAAGGAACAAATTCTATCTTGAATACAAGCAAAACCCACAAACTTTGTAACATTTCCGAAAACAACCCTTATGACTACCAGTTACGTATAGCGTTAAGTTGTTCCACAAAAATGTACTACATTCATGACACTTATCTTGCATCTCAAGTCTGAGGATAACTTCTCATGATTTACTTAATAACAAAATCCATAAAGTAACATCATGTAGTTGAGATAAGTCCTATATTCGGTATCATTGAATATCATCTGAAATGGCATGACTACGCATCAATATACTTTAAGTATATTATACCAACCTTCAGATTTATCTTGATTTAATAATATTTCTATATTATTAACTGACAACGGACAATTTATAATAACCTTTATTCATGGATTAAACATACAAATATAGGATACAATTTATTATAAATTAAACATAACATGTATTTAAATTTATTATAATAATTGTTTAACATCCCTTATCCAAATACTAAATAGATCAATGCATGATAACTTGTTGATGAATTATGTCTCAAGTAATGACATTCCTACTTGTTGACAAAACATGAATCATCCAACTTTGATCTATCAGAATTTTAAGAATACTTATTTCAAGAATTCAACTAGTGAAGTTCTTGTATGTACATACTCAACTATTTCGACAATGCCATATAATATTTATAAAATGTGTGACATCCTTAACCACCAATTTATGATAATTAAACTTCCAAACATTTTAAAGTTTAAAGTATTCTTATTCTCTTAATGTATAATGCAACTATGCTTTTAGTAAGCATAACTAGTAATAGCTAAGGATGAAATCCTTACCATAATTAGTATTGAGTGTCATCTCAATTTTATTAGCATCATTGTATGCAAACAACAATATGCTATTAAAACTTTCCGTAAACCATAATATCTATTGTGTAATGTTTGATGCCCTTTAAACTTTCAAGTTTGTTTGGCTATGACAATTTTCACAACAATTAAAAAAATTGTTCATCTATAGAATTTGGAAGCTTTTCCAGATTTAAGATGTAATTCTATAATCAAACATATTCTTGTAAGAATATTACACAAGTTATCTAATAACTTTTAATTAAATATTAATATTGTCAAATCATCTTGTAATCAAGTATGATACAACAAAACATGATATACATGAAAAATCTATGAGTCATACTTAGATTTTATTCATGTCATACATATCTATTTAGACTTTCTAAATAATATATCATGTTATATTAGATTTATTTACCGCACATGTTTCAACAATAAACATTGATTCCAAGGTTGTATGTCTTAGTTTCTAAATCATTTAACTAAAGTTTCATTCCAAACTAAGACTTAACTTTTAACTTATATGGAATGTTACCTTTTATATGTTCTACAACATATATGATTTAAAAAATTAAGCATAATACTCCCACTAGCTTTTAGGAATACTTAGAAATTATCTTATTTCAATTATAAATCAAAACATGAATTTAATAATTAAACATAAGAGTAATCTTCTAGATGCATGCATTTATCCATCCATGGATTATTGCAATTTGTACACTTCCAAAGATTTATTTGAATTCTTAAACTCCTTTTGATTACTTATCGTCCTCGCTCAAGTAATCACTCAAGAAAGAGTTTTGATATTCCATTGTCAATTTCATAAATATGAAAATTATAATCTTTATATATTTAGTGTATTTAGAAAAGAATATTCAATCACAGTCAATTGCTTAAGTGAGATTAATAATCTTGTCATAAGACATGCATTAAATACGTGTACAATATTGTCCATATGATTTCTATACAAAGATTTAAACCACAAGAGTTACCTAATCTTTGAAGAAACTTATATTCATTTTCTAGTCTAACTATTAAGATAAACCAAGTTTCTAAGATTGATTATCTTTATGGACAGCATCTTAATCATTCATATCATGTATACTTTACCCAGTTTTATATTTGGTAATGTATCATAATGATTATCAGGTTTACAATAATCCTGTAAATCATAGCCCTCAGCATATTAATCAAATATCTGAGATATATTGCTATTCTATGAATGATAATTTCATCATATTGAGATTTAACATTTAAATATCAAACTTCATCATCATCTTGAGATTTAACATTTAAATGTCAAACTTCATCATGATATTTACTAGTGTATTTTAGAAGATTATGTATCTTGTAATTTTATCTTTTAAAGATCAAAACTCCCACTTACTTTTAGCAATTTAAAGACTATCTTTAAATACTTAGCAAATAAAGAAACAATACAATGTTCTCTTTTGGGATATTACAAATACTTATTGAGAGTTCCTGACTTAACTTTGTTAATAACCTCTTCATAAGCAGTTAAACAAATTTAGAACTTCAATTTAAGACTTAATGTGATTCATCACATTCCATCATATGATAATGTCTTATTAATCTTCTATGTTGGAGTTTTATTAAATATGTCCAAGTCATACTCAACATTCTAACCTTGATAACTTTTGGAAGAAAAGAAGTCATAGTTATCTTTAATCAAACAATATAACAAGAGTTTGATTTTCCTAACTGAACATACCATAAACATTTGATATTTCATTAGTATTAATATTGTAAGACAATCTAACAATATTAAAGATAACCATATTCTTTTTGACTTGTCTATTTACCAACTAATTCATTTTAATGGTATAATAATTTTCAAGCCTATTACATGCCTTATAACACAAGTACTTTTTACAAAGTCACTTTATGTCCATGTCTTTACAAGAAAACATAAACTGTTATAATCCCACTATACGTTATAAGTTATTTAACAATTTAATAACTTCATGTATATGTCTTAATTAAAAAAACACAACAAAATAATGTCTTACTTTATTATAAGTCTTGTAACAATTAAAAGACTTTATGTTTATATCTTTACAATGAAACATAAACATGTTTAACTAAAGTAATTATGAACACCATCTTTTGGTTTCAATAGTAATTTCAATTTAATATATTATTTCACAATAATGTAAATAACATTATTTCTTCATTTATTTATGTCATTCCAAGAACACATAAATATTCAGATTGAAGTAGCATTAGATTACTTAATTAATTTATGTCATTCCATGAATTCATAAATCTACAAATTAAAGTAGTCTTGATATCATATTGACACATGTTCTAATAGGTATCTAATTTGGAAACTGCAAATTCTCATAGTTCAATTACATCAGTTTATCTGCTAGTAATGAAAATATGAAATTCACCTTGTTGTTGCAATCTAGTTAAGCTCTCACATAATGTAAATTGTAACACCAAGTGTTTCTAGAATTAATATTAGAACATTATTCTCTTACCTAGTAGTCAAGAGAATCCATTAAATCATATCTTTATGAGTTGTTTCTTGCACACATTAAAGATAACATTTCTCCCACTTGTGCATGGAACAACCTCATATAGTTGATAAACAACATGCCATGCATTTGTTTATGTGTTCAATATGATTGTGTCATAGATTTTAGCATAACAAGTATATGTAAAACAACAATGTCTTGTAAGGAAACGTACAAGACTATCCTTAAAAGTATGAGTGTCTACACTTGGAAAGTAATTATCTTTAGCTACCAAGATGTCAAAGCTTGTAACTCCCACTGAATTAAAGATCATTACAATAATTTCTTATTCAGTAATAAGTACACAATACTCCCACTGAATTTGACAACATTTAAAATGTTTCATATCCAGTGAAATAAAATATTGTGCTTTTAACTTTCCTACACCTTTGAATGTCCATACGTAACAATTACTTATGCACTAAAGAGTGTATTCTACTACGTAAATGATGGACTATCCACCAAATGCTATTAACTTGAAAATTGGGCATGCAATTTCTTCCTTAATAGGTCTACCATCCTACAATGTATGTAGCACCTTTAAAATAGTAAAAACAACTAGTTTGTCTTTAAACATTTTACAGTAATTAGTCTAGCTTCTAATTATAATAACTCATAAAATGTCATACATAAGTTTCTGTTAACCAAATATCATATTTGTTACTAAGAACTTGATCACCTAATGAGGATGATAAAATCCCTACGAAAAATGTACGCAATTTTCTTAACTATTAAAAATTTGCTATGAGTTATATTAGAATTTAGACATATCTAATATTCCTATTATCCTTTCTCATTCATGGAAAAGAATAGGATTGTGTCTCACTCTTCCTTCATAGAAAGGAGACTTCTTTTGTCTTTCAAGTAAATATTTCTTAATCAAACATTTGTTTGAAAACAGAACTTGATCAATTTACCAAAGCCCAAAGTGCGTTTACGGTTTGAACGTTGCATTAATACATTAAAACGAATTACAAAATTCAATTTCAGTATTTTCGATAGTTAGATCTTTAAGAAAATAAAATACCCATTGGTAAATATTCATATAAACCATAATATTTTCTTAAAGCTAGGATCCTAATTGACATAGTATCATTACATCAGTTGATCTGCTAGTAATGATAGTATTCAACAAGGTAATTGTCGAACAATAATTGCCAATATCATATTGCAATTCTTAGATTTATGGGATTTACAATCACAAAATTTTTGTAATGTAAGCATGTTTGATCCCCATCTTAATGCCTTGAGTCCAAGATCTCACTTCTTACTCAATTTAAGTCTTCTAACTTAAAAACTGTAAACTCACAAATCCATCACATCAGTTGATCTGCTAGCACTGAATTCATGAAATTTACCTCTCCATTGCAATCTCGCCAAGTTCTCTCATGACGTAAATTACAACTTCAAGTGTTCTTAATTAGATGGCATTCGACTTAATTTTATAAGGGTATTAATATTTTGATGTGATCAAAATAATGTATGAAGAAGCATGCATACAACTTCATAACATTGGTTTTACAAAACATTTTTATTACCAATTTGCTAAGAATAAAATAACAAAGTTTTTATTGAGGTATCGGGTTCACCAATTAAAGAATTACCATCAATTATCGTCCACTATATCGTACTTTTGCATAAGCCCGAAAGCTTAGTGTTTCGGATAATCATTGTGGAATTGTGGTTAATTCAGCCTTAAGATGACAGTGTACATGTAATGGTTGTTCGGTAAGTCTAATTTACACACAAACGAGCGTTAAGACAGAATGTTGTCTCTCTAAGGCCACAATTTAATGCGAAGCCATCCTTATACCCATCTTATAGTGTGTAAACTTCGGTCGAGCCTATTTAACCATTACGTACAAAAACATCAATCAACCAATTCTTTGAAATTTAAACTCTTAAAAACCAAAACAATTTCGCCATTATTTAGTCCGTATTATTTTTCTATTCAAAATTACCCTTTTCGTTTATAAACATGTCTAACATAATTAATAAACAAAACAAGTAATGTACAATAAAAAATAAAACAACTAAATAAACAAATATACATAATTATAACAATTAAATATGTATAAAACATGTAGCCACATGCAAATCTTATTCAATAGTCCTATTAATAATCAAATCTAGGTGTATAACGTATTAATTCAATTAAGGCTCTCTTCTTCTAGGAAAAAGAGCCACATACATCGATAAATCGATTGCGTAAGCCAAAATTAAATAAATACCATATAGCACATAATTGATTACTTAATATTGGAGTCTTCCCCAATTCGACATCTATTAATAAATTTACATGTTTCGATATAACTTAACCATTAATTCATATAAACATTTAAACCATTTAAATCATTACACAATAAAAAATCCATGCAAATATGCACTTTTTCATGGATTTAGCTTAACAATTAACATATTGCACCAAGATCATTTACTAAAACGCATAACAATTACATGACATCCTAGGGTTTCTAATCATATTAAAAAAAATTAAAAACCAAAACCCTAAAAACCCTTAAGGTCAAATCGACCCAAAAAAAAAATTTAGGGTTAGGAATCTAACACATAAGCCCTAAAAACATGTAACTAAACGAATCAAGATCCAATTTTTATGCGTTTCGATAATTAATTACACATTATAACAGCTCTAGATGTCACTGTTGGAATTATTATATCATGACCTTCATATAAATAAACCAAGTACATCAAAGTGAGCATAGCGGAAGCAATTATAACAAGATCATATAACATGTAATTAATTAATCAATATTAAATAGTAAACGTACCTTTGTGATTCTAGCCCGAACAAGAATCAATTGCAATCTTCAAATCAAGAACCCTAATTAGGGTTTATGTGGATTATAAGAATTACCCCTTACCTCTTTTGTAATTCAATCCAAGAATCAAACAATAGCGTGTTTGAATCACGTTCTTGTACACACGTACTAATTCAAGAAAAAGTTTATGCAAGTAAATTAAACACAAAACTTAGTTTGATCAATAAAATCAAATCCCTTATGGGATTGTTTTGATGGATCGATTATAGACAAAGAGAAGGAGAGAAAACACCAAGATGCGTGTGTACAAGTTATGAGAAAACAATACATCTTGGGTTTGTATTTATACTAATGAATACTTGGAGCTCAAGGCACAAAGGAGGTGGGATAACCCCCTTTGGCCGATTGGTTTGGGTCCCCTAGGGGATTCCGGAACTTTCTCTTGTTTCCAAAATTTCCTTAGTATTACTTTCCTAATTTTCGTTAATAGGTCATTAGTCATTTATCATTAAATACTAATTACTATTACTAGTTTTGTGTTTATTAATAATTACTTATAACATTTATAAATAATTATTTCTTTTTCTCTTCATACGTATTGTGTGCAATCCCGTGATTTTGAGTTCGATCCTAACATACGACTACTAAAATAATGTCCATAATCTAACAAGTTCTTCACAGCCTCCCAACAACCACTCACATTTGATCCACAACAATCGCTAGTATTGTAAATTAAAGTTTTTCAACAGAATCTTTGCAAGGTTACTAGAGTTTTTGATGTTTACGAATATATATTGTTATGTGTTAATTTGAGTGACTTGTGTACGTAATTTAAAATATACTAATAAAAAAGTCAATGTTCGTTAAATAATGATACGCGTGTAATTATAATATAAAGCTTAATTACCGATATAACATGATTTTATGTGTCACATTGATATTGAATAACTTTGGTAGAAGATGGTTAGATGCGTTAAACTATGTGGTTTGTATTTACTAGCCTTCAATAAAAAAGACGCATGTATGGTGATGAAGACGATAGATTAGATAATATCATAACATCCGCATGCTAAATTTTTTTTACAACAAACTGCTCTTCAACTAGAGGATTGGTTAGACCGATTGGACAGCTTTCCTGAGCGAGGAAGGGAAGAAGGAAATACATAAAATAAAGCTAAATCAACAATATTATATAAAAACCATAGATAATAATCTAATATCATAACTTCTACATTCTGAATTTTTTTCTACACTCGAATCGACATCTGGTCCCTCTCTACAACTTATTAGAACCTTCTATCGGCAAAATAAAACACATTTTTTTAACAATTAACATACAATTTATTGAAAGAACTTGCTGCAATCAAAATGTTACAATACATCAAAATAGAATAAATATCATAAAGGTAATTAGTTTAATTCCCTAATCCTTGGAATTATGTTTTACAAATTTCATCTTCATGCCACATGACCTGATAAACTCACACATTGATTTATATGATGAACCATTAATACCCAATGCCTCTTTTGCACTTTCTCTTAGTACCTTCACTCTTTCTCGCATTGTGTTTCCTTCTACACCCTCCATCAAGCTTCTCACCATTTTCTCTATCTCATCCCTTTCTACCATCTTCTTCACTGGCAAAACCGCCGGCCGAATGGCCACTCCCAACTCTTCAGCCAGTAAAGTCGCATTCAGTCTTTGCTCAGCGTAAAGTGGCCACGAAATCATTGGCACGCCACCTTTTATGCTTTCATAAACCGAATTGAGTCCACAGTGTGATAGAAACCCTCCTACTGATGGATGGTTCAATATTTTCACCTGTGGGGCCCAGGATGGGATGACTAAGCCAAATTTTTGTGTTCGGGTTAGGTAACCTTCTGGGAGGAAGTCAGGAACTGGTCTATCTTGATCAGTTCCTCCAGTGAAGAATGCACCATCTGTAGCGCTACCAGCCGGTGGACGTACCACCCAAACAAATCTTTGTTTGCTCAATTCCAGACCCCAAGCCAGCTCAATCATTTGCTCAGCCGAGAGTGTCCCTCCACTCCCAAATGATACAAAAAGCACAGAATCACACGGCTGCAAGTCTAGCCACTCCATTACCTTATCTCCCTCTGAACTGGCCGGATCAACCTCTCTAGTTAATGGGCCAATATCATAAACCGGTACCTTCACAACAGCTCGCAAGTCTTCATTGTACTTTAAAGCATCAAGTGATGCAGAATCCATATCTCTCCACGTGTTCGACAAAATCCCATCAGACATAGTGGTGAAATCAATTCCCATCCGAACATACTCATCATACTGACGGTTCGTCCGATCCAGCATGGGGTCTGGCACATCTTCACACCGAACCAGCTCACAACCAGGAATTCTTAAAGGTTCAATCTGGTCCACGTACTGACCTGTTACTTTCTTATCAAGAACATGCAAGTACGTGGTTAGAGCAACAAATCTTGCAGAGCAAGGGACATAAACATACTTTTGCATTTGAAACTCCTCCGCTATTGGAAGTGACTCGCTCGAGAAGAGATCAACGATAAGGACGTGAGGGTGGGGAGTCATGGCAGAGATTGCTGACCTGATACCTTGTCGGGCCTCTCGCATCATGATAGCTAGTTGAGTGACGACCGTGTCGTTTGGTTGGAGTAGGCTAGAGATGTCTGGTAACGGGATCTTGATGATATTGATGTTGTTGTTGGCGTCGTTGAGAGTGCACAGTAGTTGTGATTCAACGGGCGAGGTTTGTGTTGTGACAGCGAGGATGGTGACCTGTAGGTGGTGATAGTTGGCTAGACGGTTGCCTAGTAGAAGTACAGGGATCAAGTGTCCCATGCCCGGGCTTGCGATTATTGCTATATGAAGTCGTTCTTGATCCATGTATGTTGCAAGTATTAGATTTTGTATCTTGATAAATATGAAAGTTGTTATCTATGTAGTAGATGGTTCTTGATCAGTCACTCCTTATTTATATACTCGAAAGTGGCTATATTTAATTTCCATGTATTCCTGTTGTCGTAACAGATCATCAAAAAATAATATATTAATTAATTAACTGTAATAAATTTAATTATTAATAGTTTAACCTTTAGTGTACGTGTAAGAGTAATATAGGTTAGCAATGTGATTTTTCTCAACAACTTGCAATTTGTGCCCGGTGGACGTCTAAATCAGATATCAAGCTAAGTGATATTAAGGATCCTTTTGTATTGTTGATAGGATTAGAATAAAGTTCTGATTAAGAATAAAAAAAAAAAAATGATAGTCAATTTATATGAAAGTGTTTTGTTTTTAGATGAGTTTAATATTAGATTTGAAAAGACTAAAATGAATAAATAAATGATGGGGCATTTTCATATCTACCTAACAAAATCATGAAAATTTCATATTTACCCAAATAATGCTTTAAAAGCATTGTATATAATGCATTCAATGATTGTATTTTGAGTATATTTGAAATTAATGTTGAAAAGAGGGGGAGATATGAAATTATCCCATAAATGATCATATAAGGCTTGAAAATTTACAAGTAATTTAAGAAATCAAAATTTTTTTATTTGCATATAGTATACCATTAAAATGATGGAACTGTCAGGGAATTGGGGGATCCCTGACAGTTTCAAATCTGCGAGAACTATGTAGAGTTCATCGTCCGGACATTGTTTTCTTAATGGAAACAAAAGATAAAGAGAAAAAGTTAGAATCAATTCATCGTTCTACTTATTTTGATGGACACTTTTATGTAAATCCTGTTGGGTTTTCAGGTGGTTTGGCTCTTTGGTGGCGTACTTCTTTTTCTGTTCTTGTTATTGATAGTGATAAGAATATGATTTCTATAGAAGGAGCTACCTCGTCTCATAGTTTTTCATTTCGGGCTTGTTTTATATATGGGCCTCACTCAAAAGACGATCGGAAAAGGCTATGGGGTGCCCTCATTCGTCAAGCTCATTCATCTAATTGTCCTTTCTTGGTAATGGGAGATTTTAACATGATTAGGAATGCTAATGATAAACAGGGAGGCTCAATCAAAATTTCTCAATGTGTTGAAGAATTTCAAGATTTCATGTTTAACGCCGAGTCCTTCGACATTCCGTCGAAGGGTCTAACATATACATGGGATAATAAAAGAGCTGGTGAGGCAAATGTTCGAGAATGAATTGATCATGCTTTAAGAAATGATATGATGCTCGAGGCTTTTCCTTATCAGTCTTTGATCCATCTCCCTCTAATTGGTAGTGGTCATTCTCCTTTACTATATCAAACCTGTTCTCCGCCAAAGAAACAATAAATTTGAATCAATGTGGACTCTGGAAGATTCTTGTGAAGATGTTATTCGAGCTTCATGGTGCAACTTCAACATAAATGATGACATAACAAATCTTAGGCAAAAACTCTCTACGTGTGCAGGTGGTCTCAGTTCTTGGAGTCGTCTCCACTTTGGTAACAATAAAAAGATAATTGGAGAAATTACTGCTGAGTTAGCCTATTTACAATCCCTTCCGCCCACATATGAAAATGGGTCTCGACAATGTCTCCTGCTTTCAAAGCTCGAGGAAACATGGTTACAAGAAGAGATGTTCTGGCATCAACGATCAAGGGTTAATTGGATTAAATATGGTGATCAAAACTCTCGGTTTTTTCATATGTCAACCATCTATCGCAGCCAACATAATAGAATCTCTAGGTTAAAGAATGAGCAAGGTCATTGGGTTGATAGTCTTGCTCAACTTCATAAGTTGATACTTGAACATTTTTCTAAAATTTATTCAACATCTGGTGATAGGAATTTCAATGACGTTTTGGATTTGCTCACTCATGTTGTTAATAATAGCATGTCCACACAACTTGAAGCCCCGGTCCAACAAATCGAGATTGATAAAGCGGTTAAGGATTTGGGTGCACTGGTACAAAAACTGCCTTTCGTCACACATGCTCGATTTTGAACAGTCACACTCTAACATATTTACGTGACTAAATGTACGAGAATAAAATAAACAGCCACACTTGATCCGACTTGTGTGACCATTTCGAAAAATATATGTCACACATTTGTGAATTTATGTGACTAGAGGGTAACTGGTAAAATTTTTTCGATTATTTAGTCACTTTTAATTCAGGACTTGTGACAGATACAAATCAGCTTGAAACATTAGTCACACTATATATATACATATGTGACAAATATATGTCACACAATTGAAAAGTGTGACCAAAATAGATATATGGTCACATGAGGTAATTGTGTATGTGCCTAAATTATATAGTCAAGTTTGTCACACATTATTTAAACGTGATTGCTATTCTTTGCTGAATATTTAGCCATATAGCGTTTGAAATGTGTGACAACTGAAAAGTAAGTTTGAAGCGTTAGTCACGATATGCATTTAATAGTGACAAATATATGTCACACATTTGACGAGTGTGACCAAATGTCATATATGGTCACACTAAACCATAGAAACATGATTAAGTATAACGAAAATTCGATACATATGGTCATATAAGTTAATATGTGTGTCTAAAGTTTAGCGTGTGTTTGCTTGCCAAATTCTAGTGTGTACAGTCACACTTAATTGAAGAACGATCATGTGACTATAGGCTTTACAATAGTCACACTATATCACAAATGTGTATCTAAATGATGTTTATGGCCACATTATAAGGGTATTATATGTGACCAATACATTCAAAATAGTCACATTGTGAAATATTCATGTGACCATTATTTATAGCAAAGTGTGAAGTCATGAGTTATCATTAACCTTGATATTAGTCACATTGAGTTTTTGTGTGACTAAATCATAGTCATATTTTGTCACACATTACTTAAGCGTAGTCACAATTCGATACATATGGTCACACATTTCTGATAACTTATGTAATTTGATATTCACTTAATTGAGTTCAGTCTATTAGTCATGACTGCACATTGACTACTTTTTCAACCACTGTTTTTTTCAACAAAGTGCCTGCAATTGAGAATCGTTCATACCAAACACTACTTTTTTTCAACTCTGCACTATATAAAGGCATAACCACATATATGAAAACTGCATATACAAGACAACTGTAACAAAAATATGCAGGGTGTTTACTACTGCTAGTACACAGTTTATGCTGCCAGAAGTTATAGTTTTGTATAATCTGAAATCCTTTAAAAGAGTATTCACAAGTACGAACTAAACAATTAACACAACAACAACAACATAAATCCTTTAAAAGAGTATTTGCAGCAAAACAAAAGCTTAAATAGGTTCTGCAGACAAAAATAAATCCCTAAACAGAGTGTTACAGCTTGAGAATGACATGTGCTTCACTTTGATTTTCGCATAACAATACCTTCATAGTTGGTTCGATAGTAGGCATCTTTTGCTTGTGGATTTACTCGCGGCAATATGTTATCGTTTTGCTCGTGAATGACTATACTAAATTCCTCATCGACATCGTCATACGTATCTTTGTAATTCTTGGTAGGTGTTTTAAAGACAATAGACAATTTTTTATCTGCCTGGTCTTTCACATAAAACACTTGTCGTGCTTGTGAGGCTAATATGAACGGATCATTCTTGTGGCCTAAATTATTCAGGTCTACAAATGTGTAACCAAGAGTATCGCGTTTGACCTCACCATTTTTTGAATTAATCCAATCACATTTGAAAAAAGGAATTTGCCTCAAACGGTAATCTAGTACCCATATCTCTTGTAAAATCCCATAATAAAATGCTTTTCTTGTGGCTGCAACTTCTTTAGATATGTGAAGATCTGCTGCCTCAACACTAAACTCACTGTTCTGGTAAACTATGTCATCATTACTTTTCGTACGAAATGTATACCCATTGATGTTATATGCCTCGTATTTCACTACGTTGGCGCGTGGTCCAAATGATATCCACCTCACAGTTTCTGATACACTATCTTTGGATATTACTAACTCTCTCTCAACCTGAATTTCATTACAAATATATATATTACCTTTAAATTGCAGGAACAACTCACTTATATTTATCAACAAACAAACAGGTAGTATAAACAACATACGAGTAATTACCTCTTCGTGTAACCACTTAGCAAAAGATTTAGTGTGCTCATTCTCTAGCAATGCCATTTTTTTACCCGGGTATTTTGTTTTCAAAAATCGCTTGTGTCGGCTGAAACAAAACAATGTATTTGATTATTATATTTGATACAATATTTTAAGCAACGAAATAGACATGTGTTAGTAATACTTACTCGATATACGACACAATTTCATCTGTATTCTGTATCACATACAAATGTGCTTTCTGAAAGACATCTCTGGTAAGTACATTTGATTTGCCTGCCGAAAATGGCTTTCCATCCTCATTTTCATTTGTTACATGATTATCAGGTGGGATACCAATAGTTTTCATGGTTTTATGATACTCGCTAAAAAACTGTATTGTTTCTTCCGCGATATTCTCCTCAGCAATGCATCCTTCTTGTCTATTTCTATTTCGCACATGTCCTTTAATAACCTTCATACATCTTTCAAAGGGATACATCCATCGAAAGCATACGGGACCACATAATTTTACCACCCTAGTTAGGTGCACTATCAAGTGTATCATAATATCAAAAAATGACGGAGGAAAGAACTTCTCGAGAAGGCACAGTGTCACAACAAGTTCTTGTTGCATCTTATCTAGTTCTTGCAAGATGATTTCTTTCCTACATATAGCTTTAAAGAAAAAGCAAAACCTGATAATAGCAAATCGTGTGGGTAGGTGCATGATTAAACGTATAGCAATGGGAAAAAACTCTTGCATTAGCATGTGATAGTCATGCGATTTAAGGCCAATGAGCTTCTTATCATTTTGGCTAACCAAACTAGAGAAATTTGAACAATAGCCTTGTGGTACCCTGATGTTGCTTAACGTTTCACAAAAGATGTCTTTTTCAGCATTCGTTACACTAGTACAGATTTGGCCTTTCATCACACATAGCGTATTTCGAATGGTCACACAATAACATATTTACGTGACTAAATGTACCAGCCTTAAATAAACAGCCACACTTGATCCGACTTGTGTGACCATGTCGTAAAATATATGTCACACATTTGTGTATATATGTGACCAGAGGGTAACTGTAAATATTTTTTGACATTTTAGTCACTTTTAATTTGGGACGTGTGACCGATACAAATCAGCTCGAAACATTAGTCACCCTATAGATATACATATGTGACAAATATATGTCACACAATTGAACAGTGTGACCAAAAAGATATATGGTCACATGAAGTACTTGCGTATGTGGCTAAATTATATAGTCAAGTTTGTCACACATTATATAAACGTGACTACTATTCTTTGCTGAATAGTTAGCCACATATGAATTTGAAATGTGTGACAACTAAAAACTCAGTTTGAAGCGTTAGTCACGAAATGCATTTATGAGTGACAAATATATGTCACACACTTGAAGAGTGTGACCAAATGTCATATATGGTCACACTAAACCATAGAAACATGATTAAGTGTAACTAAAATTCGATACATATGGTCACGTAAGTTAATATGTGTATCTGAAGTTTAGTGTGTATTTGTTTGCCAAATCCTAATGTGTATAGCCACACTTAATTGAAGCACGATCATGTGACTATAGGCTTTACAAAAAAAACATAAAAAAAAGTCACTATGTAACTATAGGCTTTACAATAGTCACACCATATCAGAAATGTGTATCTAAATGATGTTTATGGCCACATTATAAGGGTATTATATGTGACCAATACATTCAAAATAGTTACATTGTGAAATATTCATGTGACTATTATTTATAGCAAAATGTGAAGTCAGTTATCATTAACATTAATATATATTAGTTACATTGAGTTTTTGGCTCTTTCATACATTTTGAAGATATCATCATCTGAGTTTCGCTTTAAATGAACAAGCTTCCAACCCTTCATATTGTTTAGATAGTACTCATAGTACTTCCGCTTTTGCTTAACTGTTGGACGACTGAGCATTTTCTCTTCTTTCTTTGATTGAGATAGAATTTCTTCCTTTCAGCTTCATAATTCGTCTTCCATTCATCTTTTTGTTCTTGAGTGTACTCTTGAATTTCTTCTTTTATATGTTTCATCAGTTCAATATCAGCATCACCTTTAATCCTTTCTTCATCCCAAGAATCCAAGAGTGCTTTTGTTTTGGCCTCAGCTTCAGCATGTTTCCTTCTTTGTTCAAGTACCATCTGATTCTCCTCTGCAAACGAAGCAACCAATTTTATTGCAGCAGCTTCATCTACTTCAAGTTGCTTGTGTTTGGGCCAATACTCAAAAGGAAGATCCTTAATTAAAGGATCATGCTTAGGCTCTTCAACCATAATACCTTTGCGTTTGCCCTTATAACTTGGCTCTTGTACACTCTTCTTGATTGGTTGAGTTGATTCTTTAATCACCACACCTTTGACAGGTACTCTTGGTTGTTGTGGTGGTGGTTGTGATTGTTCTGTTGGTATTGGTGATTGTGGCACTGCTTGTTTAAATCGTGTCTTCAATAGAATCATTGCTTCGTCCAAAGTTTCATCATCATCACTAGCAACAGGAACATTTTCCTCAGCAGTAGTATCCTCCTTGGCCATTTCTGCACTTGCACCAGCAGTAGAATCTCCCATGCCTTTGATTGATGCTTCCATAACAACCTCATTACCTTGATTATCAGCAACCACATACTCATCATCATTCTCACCAGAATCTACATCCATATCCACACCAATGTCATCACCAGCAGCAGCACTATCAACATTTTCCATAGCTTCCCCTGAATCCTTGGTTTCATTCCTCCCCTGTTTGGGATCATCCTCCCCCAAACTTATGATTTCAGATGAACTAATCCTTTGTCTTGTGCCCACTTTTTTTAGTCTTTTGAATGACCTGGTTCTTGACTCCTTCTGACCTCCCAATTGCTTAACCCTCAGCTTCAAACCTGTAATTACATCCCCCTGAGTATCTGTGATTTGTCGTAGGCCAAGAACCTGTTCTTTAAGTTTGGTACATTTAACCATCAATTATTTAACAAGTTCCATCTCTTCCTCACCACTTCTATCCTTATTACTTGCATTGTCCCCCTTGGTTTCTTGGCACCTGCGGTTTCCTTCACCTGAATCAATTCCATTGGAACTTGATTCATTATAAGTTCCTGAACCTTCACCCTTCTTATGTTGACCTAGTTCCAACATTGCTTGAAACAATGGTTTAACTATGACAGGAAAGTCCTTACCCTTTCTCTTCATGTTAGAAAAGACCTTTTTGATATGAGAGTGAACAGGATAAACCTTGTCATGAACTTTCTTATTTGTAAACTGTTTGTCCATAAGAAGTTGCAACAATCTTAGATATAAGTAATGTTGGTTTGAAGAATTATCCAAGGCTTTAACCACATGATCAAAAATAAATTTTGAAAAATTGAATTTTTCTTCATTTTTTGCCAGGCATATAAGGGCAGAAGCCATGTTACTACTAAACTCATTCCAACCAGTAGTCTTTGGGCTAAGACACTGTAACAAAGTGTGAATTAATAATTTCCACTGTGGGGGAAAGCCACCTTTATTAAATTTCAAAGAATCATTTTTTCTTACATACCCCATCTCTTGAAGGTTTTCAAAAATTGTGGAGTCTGGAAAATTCTCAATTCCATTAACATCTCCTAGATGAAGAACTTCTCTAACAGATGCCTCTGTAACAATAATCTTCTGCCCATCCACACGGGCATGTATCTGTACTTCCTCATCAATAGTTTTGACCTTTGCAGTAGCCCAAAACTGTTTGATGTTAGAAACATATACAGTAGGGTTAATTGTTAATGCATACCTAATATGAGTAGCATTGAGAAAATCAACAACTTCAGTGAACTCTTCATTCTCCTTGGTGGGCTTTTGCAAGAATGCAATCATGTTATGCTGGTTGGCAAAAGACAGAGTCGACATTATGAAATTTGAAAATTTGTGTAGGGTTTTGCTGGGAATTGCAATTAATTGATAAAATCAAGCAGTGGTTTTATGTTTGATAGAGTTTTGATCGGATAAAAACATTTGTGTGAAACTGTGAATGATTGAAGTGTACAAACCCTTAACCGTTCATATTTCTAAAACAGTACCCTGAACTCTCAAAAATAGCAGAACAACCCTTAGCCGGACTAAGTTAGGCTTAGCAGCACTAAAATATGCCTAGCAACAATAAGTCAGTTTCCACTCGAAACAGCTTATTTTTCAGGACTCCAGCACTTTTCTCAGCTTATCCTGCAAAATATTAGTCCCAAAAACACAAAACCTAACTCATTACCCGAATCACAATAATCACATCATCAATTACACTTAGCAATACTATTTATAACTAGCAACATTAACACATCATTTCTGGATTTTAACAATTTGACATACTGCTTTTATCCAAGAAACCAAACACACCTTTGACAGTTTGACATCACAAGCAACCATACAAGGTCTCAAAATTTTCATTGATATTTTTTAAAAGATACAACCATTCATAAAAGCTGCAAACATAAATATAATTAATTATCCTACCTAAATACTAAAGATACTAAAAACATAAAAAACATCATCATTAAAAACTGCTTCACTCCATTTCACACCAACTTGTTAAAACTAGAGCGCTCTACTCCCTGTGTTGCATCCTTTTCCTTTCCAGGAGACATTGAAACTTAATTTCAAGATTGCTAACCCTATTTTTCAGATTTAACGGGTCTGCAAATGCAAACCCATCTTGTTGACCCCCTTGGTTTTGATGCACCACCACAATTTGATGCTCCATCACATTTTGCTGCTGATCCTCTTCATTTTGCCGCTCCACCACATTTTGCTGCGCATCCTCTTCATTTTGCTGCTACACCACATTTTGCTGCTCATCCTGTTGATCATCCTCATCCTCTTTATCTTCTTCCTCCACCTCCACATCATTCAGTCCCCAACGCTCATCCCAATAAAAGTCTTGTCTGTGCAGCCATTTCAAAATTATTGTCCTCATCCACGTATCTACCAGCCTATACGACCTATATTCGTAAACGGGATCATACCCGAAATGATTAAACACTGCGTCCTATAGCAAACTGTTGTTTAATACCCACTTATAATCTTCTGCATCATTTTGAAAGTTAACATTTGCTGCCATTATTTAAGTTTTCTTTGAAAGTGATATATGTGTTTGTGTGTGTGTTATTTGGTATATATACAATAGAGAGGTATAAATAGGCTGGAGAGGTATCTGAACGGTTCCCAAGACTTTTGGCGGGAAAAGGGATCAACCAAAGGCGCCTAAATCATACTGTGAATTGAAGATATTTTAAAACTGTTCCTAAAGATAAGGAATTGAGTGTGGTATGCAAAAGTCTCCACTTTCCTTTTACCAAGTCTTGACTTACCAAGTACAATGAGTTGATGCAACAACTACTTGTATCTCATGCTTTATGAATAATAAACTTCCAAATTCAATATTTCCAACAATGATTTGGGATAGGGTTTTGACCCGAGGGAATAAATGTTTGACCGTGACTTGAAGAAAACTTATGTTATGTTTCTTTGAAGTTTAATGTTTTTGTGTTCAAAGAAAACTTATGTTATGTTTCTTTGTTAATCAAGTTATCGATTACTATATGATCAAGTTATCTTTTTGTTGATTAATTATGTTACGTTGCCTTTTTGACTATGTTATGATGCTTTACTAAAAGTCAAACAAAGATTGTCAAACTTGATTGTCATTTGCAAAAGTCAAAGAGTCTCCAAGTGAATTTGGGCAATTCCGGGTAATTACTAACAAAAGATAACTAATAGCCAATCATGATTGTCACTTTGGGTAATTTTTGATAGTTTTGTGCCTGTACATTCATTTGCATAAGGTCAAACAGGATAGTCAAATTGTGCCATTTTGGATACTTACTGCCAAAAGATATCGAGTAGCCAAAAGATCAAGATCAATTAAATTTACAAGCAAACACTTAACTATTCACCAAAAATATGGGGTACATGAGCCACTACAAACCACACAATCTAGCCATAAACACTATACTACTTCAGTGCAAGTACCAAAGAAACCACAACTGCAAAAATATAAAGTGTTGACTTCCAAACACCGACTTTCTTTAAGGCATTTGTCAACTCTGCCTCCAATTCTTCAATCCTTCTTTGAATATTAACTTCAATTTGAACCTCATGCCTTTGATTGGGATTCAGTTTGCTATACATCTCAAACAAATGCATCTTGTACCAATCGCATTCCTCCTCTGGATCATACCAATCAAAATTTTCACATTTCTTCGTACCCGATTTCTAAAATCAAAAAATGTAGTATATTAAACATTTAAACTTAATAATCTTTAAACTAAAAGTATCTGATAACTTACCCATCGATTTTGGCAGCAAATGAAATGTCGAGCAGGGTTGGATGGTGTCCAAGATGTTAACACCATTGCTGGCCTGTCACATTTGCAGTAATCATCATAAAGATAAGACGACATGAGTTAGTTTGATTTTGATTTGGGATTTGTTATGATTTTTTAGAGTGTGTTAAATTAGGGTTTATGTGAAAGGGAATTGACTTGCACACTTTATAAATTGATTGGGACACTCCATCTGTGCATTAAATACTTGTACAGTATTAAACACTCTGCTTCAACCGCTTGTACCTTGAGTGTTCAAACAACTTTTTTTGAGTGTGCAAATCATTAGCTGTATGTATAACAGAAGTTAAAAAATTGACGACCATTAATCCTTATTCGGGTCAATCGGGTCGACCCCAAACCCGAGTTAGCCAAATATTTTCAACCCGATACGGGACCCTATTTAGTATTTGGGTTACTCGGGTTGACCTGAATAACCCGAATAAAAAGGAGAAGGAAGTATGGAAATGAAAAAATCGTACAAAAATGTACGAAAATGTAATAAACGTTTCATAACGTTTTAATACAGAGGAAAACATTCAGGAAAGCTTAGAACATATGAAAACGAGCGAAAATTGCCGAAAACGTTCAAAATGGATGAAATCGGTCGAAAAGGGTTGCAATAGGTCGTAGTCGGTCTAAAACGGTCTAAATCCGTTGAAATCTGTCGAAAATTGTCAACGTCGGTCGAAAACTAGCGACATCGATCAAAGTCGATTGAAAACGGTCAAAAAGAGACGAAAAACGTTACAAACGGATGAAAACGTAAAAAAATACAAAACGTATAAAATGTTGTATAGTATTTGTTTTAGTTTACAAAATCCAATGCACATGACCCATGACCCATGTTAATTACCCATTGTCGATCACCAATCATGTATTGGTCGATAACATATATGACACCATACGCCACTACAACCCAATATTAATGCACATGACCCGTTACCCATGTTAATTACCCAATGATCAACAGTCATGGATGTGACCAGTGATAACCTAATGCATATGACCTATGTGAATTAGCCATTATAACTGGTCATGCATGGGTTGCACCGGCTTGGTAGGTGTATAGTTATAGTGTGAATGTTATATGAATTGTATTTGAAGTTATTAAAGGCAGTCATGCATGGGTTACACAGGCCTGGTAGGTGTATACCGTTTGTCACAGACACTAAGAAGCAAGTATGCAAGGACCTCCCGATCACGTTATCCGGGATCGAGAAAGTTTGAACTCGGCTTGAGCTTGATCACTCGAAAAGATCTGTTTATTTGTAAAGGTGTGTTTTCTTACACAAATTAAAATTGAAATATAATCTAATAATCGAATTCGGTTCACCTTCGGCTCGAAAATCTTGATACATTTATAATTAACTATTTACACTTAGTACGCTTACATACAAAATATATTTATAAAAAAACATATGCTATATCACTTCCAAGCTCGAAAACTCAACAATAACTCGAGTCAAACTTTTATAAGGTTGAGCTCAACTCATTAAACATTTAACTTCATTTGATAGGCTTGAGCTTGAGCTCAAAGCTCGATAAGAATCAGCTCGAACGAACTCTAGTTACTCGACAAAAACTCAAATCATTTTACTGATATGATCTTGAGCTTTTCACAAGCGGCTCGGCTCATTTCTGCCTCTTATAAAAGCTAAAAATTAAGATACTTCACGTGTTAAATTTATATGTAATATTTTACATGTCCCCCCACTTAATTGCCTAAAATAAAATTTCCCTTTTAACTTTTCCAAAGAGACCGCCTAAATTTTTTCCCCAAATTTAAATTGCCCCTCCACTTAATTTCATTGAACCCGCCAATGTTTTTCAATACTCCATCCCGAATACATATCCACCAAAACTAGATCTGGTCTTTTTCTATCTCCTCAACACTCTCCTCACCAAAGCCACCGCTCGCACCACCACAACAATCGCACCAAGACAACCGCTAAGGCCTGATCCAATGACATGTTTGGCGGTCCAGTCCAGCTCGATCGGTAAATTTTACTTTTTTTCTAGATGATAAGTACCGACATAGCATCTTTCAGAACATCAGTCTCTCTCAAAACACACACACACACTGTGTGCGCAAGTTTGGTGATGATAGGACAGGCGTATGAACAATACGAGAGATTTACAGGGTCACCTGTTAAGGTTATAAATGTAAACTTATGATATTTCATGTCTAAAATCTTACCATGTCTTTTTAATTCTCTCATGTAGCATAAATGTTTTGATTCCTAGATTTGGGGTCTCAATTACAATGGTGGTGATGGTTGCGACTGATAATATACGGCGGTGGCGGTATTCAGCTCACTATTACAAACAAAAGATGCAGAATCGATTGTAAGAAAGCCAAAAATCGGAAAAAGACCAAGATATGACTATAAAAAAATATAGTTGTTTCAAATCAAGTAATCACGTTGGTCTATTTGATTTTTTCAGCTTATCTTTTCCATTTTTAGTTGGGTGGTTGGGACAAAGTTACTTGTATCTTTGTAAACCATTCCTAGAGTTTAATCTATACCTTATTTTACATAATTAGAGCTATCAGTTTTGGACTCAAAACGACAATAAAGGCTACTTTGAGATCAAGAAGGTCCGCCCAGGTCAATATAATTTATATGCTTGGGTTCCTGGGTACATCGGTGATTATATGCTTGGGTTCTTGTTTCTAATCAAGTAGTCACGTTGGTCTATTTGATTTTTTCAGCTTATCTTTTCCATTCTTAATTCATCTGCATTCTTTACAGCACTTTACGATTTTGTCTCATATGCTCATAGTTAGAGGTGGCAAAATAGGCAGGTTAGGTAATAGTTCAAAACTTGAAATTTTGGTATGGTGGGAGTCAGGTTGGATATGCCCAATGGTGATACACTTATACGTCCAAAGACTCCGAACTTTGTGATTTTGTTTTTAAATAGTTAATGTCAAATATATACAACTCTTTAAATATACATTAGATATAGTAAGTTTTATACTATATAAAATCTACTTTAGATGAAAATACATTGGATCTGAAAAAATTAAGAGCACAGGTAATTGATCTTTTTTTTTTTTTTTTTTTTTTTTATGTTTTTTCCCCTATTTTACTTTCACTTTATTCGAGGAAAATACCACAGACCTTGTTTGTGCAGATAGTTGAACCAGTGGCGTGTCAAGTGACTCAAAACCACCAAATTAGATAGTTGAATCAGTGGCGAATCAAGTGACTCAAAACCACCAAAACAGCAGATAGTTGAACTAGTGGCGCCTAACAAACTAGATGCATATGACAAAAGACAAGGCAATAATGTCTCTATGTCAAATGTCAAGAAATAGATGCACCCGTCAACAATATATATAACCACATACTTTTTAGAGAGGAAGGTTTTCTAGCATCTAATCAAGAACTTTATTCCGGTATGCTCATCTAGTTCTGTCATGTTGTGTGCTTTGACATGTTCTAGTTCTGCTCTCATCCTGATGTGGTTATTGTTGATATGCAGCAGCCTACATTTTCAAGGCTTTTATATCCAGATGATGAGATTAGATCAATGGGAGAAAAACTTGTAAGTTTAACTGCAAATTTTATTATTATGTTCATTGTTTTGGATTAAAAGTCTTCATGATGTTTTTTGAATTACTGCTACTCATGTTTGTGTTAATATTGCTTAGATGGATTTAGTGCTACTCATGAACTTCAAAGAAAATGTGCCAAGTATTTACTACTGCTAGTACAAATGTTACTACTGCTAGTGAAAGTTGGTACTGCTCAGAGATCAAGACCGCTCGAAGTTGCTAGCTAGTTGCTCCTGGAAAAGATTATAGATACTTAATTAGGAAACTATTGTAAGCCGACTAGGACTCCTTGGTGTATAAAAGGATGGCCAATTTTATATTTGGTTCAGTTATATACATTCCAATTTTATTGTATTTGAATTTGTTTTGATATATATTGATCTTTTAAATGTGACTAAAAGATGCATATTCACACTTTTGGTCACTGTTTTCTTAATTCATTGTGTGACTAAATATTACAAAATGCCACACAAACATAAAATTCATGTAGCCATTAGATGATCAATAGTCACACAAAATACACATTTGTTCACTTTAAACAGCATATGGTCACACCTATTACCACTTTTGGCCACTGTTTGCGTAATTGTATGTGACTAAATACCCAAAACAAATATGCTTTGTGTGACTAAATATTACAAAAGGCCACACGAACATAAAATTCATGTGGCTATTAGATGATCAATAGTCACACAAAATACACATTTGTTCACTTTAAATAGCATATGGTCACACCTATTACCACTTTTGGCCACTGTTTGCGTAATTGTATGTGACTAAATACCCAAAACAAATATGCTTTGTGTGACTAAATATTACAAAAGGCCACGCAAACATAAACTTCATGTGACCAATGGATGATCAATAGTCACACAAAATGCACATTTCTTCATTTTAAACAGCATATGGTCACACTTATTAACGATTTTGGCCACTGTTTGCTTAATTGTATGTGACTAAATACCCAAAAGAAACATGCTTTGTGTGACTAAATATTACAAAAGGCCAAGCAAACATAAACTTCATGTGGCCATTGGATGATCAATAGTGACACAAAATACACATTTCTTCACTTTAAACAATATATGGTCACACTTATTAACACTTTTGGCCGCTTTGTGTTAAATTGTATGTGACTAACTCCAAATAAATAACACCCATTGTGTGACTAAATAATCATAAACGTCACCTTTATTGTATATTCATGTGGCCACAGGACGGGAAATAGTCACACAAAATACACATTTACTTGAATATATCATCTCAAATGTCACATATATTATATATTTATGTGGCCAAAGGACAAACAATAGTTACTCTAAAAAAACATTCGTGTGACTATAAGGTGTTTACGGTCACTGATAATGACTAATCCAACAAAACTTGTGCCTAATTTGTCACACATATTCGGGGTTTTGGTCACACTTTTTCGATGGAAAAGGTCACGAACTCAACAATGTGACCATATGCCACCAACGGTGGCGGGACCTTTAGTGACACACAATGAAAAAAACGTGTGTGACTATATGCATATCGTCACACATTTTTGGCGTGACCAATACAACTTTTTATACCAGTGTTAATGTGTAACCTGCTGGTGGTAGTGTTGTTTTGTCTGCTCCTTTCCTAGCAAATGATACGTGGGAATCGCACCAGGCTTTACCTCTCAAGGGATCTTGAGAAGCTTACAACCCCCACCAGGCAGTGTACCTGATCGTTGTTGTATAGTATAGTGACAAGTACCGGGGGATTGATCGTTCAGCTTAGGAATAGTGTCGCTAGGATTAGAAAACCTAAATACTAGTTCTAAAGGTGAGGGAAGATTCTTTTTGTATTTTTATATTTTATGAAAGCAATTAAAAATCTCGGGTTTGAAGGATTTGGGCAGAATTAGTTGCTAATCAACTAACCCAATACTAAAGATGCAATCAAAATAAAATACAAGAAATGAAAATAGCTAAATTATACTAAAGTTGTGAGCAATAAGTGGAGAAAATGTGTTTACTTAGATTTCACTACTCCCTAGACATCTTTTACACGTTAATTACTTGTTATAATTGCATGGATGACGGATCGTATTCCTTAATACCATTCATGGGGTGGCACACTTAACTCCCCAATTCTATGAGCTCTTATCTCCTCCTACACCATGTCCAGCACAACTATAGGGATTGTAAACAATGGCTCATGCATTAAATACAACCAATAAAGACCTAGTGCGCGTCGGTTCATGTTTCTTAAGACGTTCAAGCATGTTACCAATTGGAGATCTGCCAGTTTTCTTAAGCCTAACATATAAATCATTCATCCACGACAAATATAAACAAGTAATCAACACATAATTAACATCTACGTTTCATTAGATCCAAGCAAACACAAGATAGATCTAGCCTAGCATGATGGAATTAAGACAAGAACAAGATATAGACAACCAACACATAGACATATTGATTGAATTAAAAGAACACTTATCTCAATTACATATGCAAGGTATCAAGGGGTTGGAACCCTTGAAAAACCTGTAAAATTCGCACCAAAATCGTACTAGGGTTTCTCCAAAACTTCTCTCTCTTTAATGTGAAAATTAGAAAACTATATATAGGAAAAGGGGTCTGACGGCATCAAGACCAAGCTTGTGACGCCGTCACCTCGCCGCCAAAACTATTCTCGGACTGCCTTGATCTACATTTGACGCCGTCAAGACTTAATCATTTCCAGGCCGTCATGACTTTAACTCTTGACGCCCTACCTTCGTGACGCCTTCAAATATGTACTGGATCGTCATGGAATTTTGCTCTTGACGCCGTCAGGGAGTTACTCTTGACGCCGTCACCTACTGTTCCCAGCATGGAAAATTAAGACTTTGGCGTTTTCTTCACTTTTATGCTCCAAAAACGTCCGAATTGCTTCATTTTTCAGATTTCACTCCCAAAGTACCTAAAATCACAAAAGGAACGATTTAGGGCAATATTTGATCAAATAAATTCAAATTCGGGATTAAATGACCCCCTAAAGACGGATCATTTTTCGCCTCATCATATACCCTTACACTTGAGATTTGCTTGTCCTCAAGCAAATGCGCTTTTATTCTACTCAAAAGACAAGTTAGGGGTCATTTAACACTAATATAAAAGTAATTACAACAAATAATCGTTCCACTAAAGACCAATAGACAAGCACGGAGGTCATACACTAGCACCTCACAAATAGTGTTTAGATACTCACATCTCTCGGGTGTAATAAAGTGTAAATTACAATATGGAAACGGAAGATATCTCTCACTACCTGTCATAGCAAAATAGATTACCATAGGCTTGGGAAAGGATCAAACCTCCACCACATGGCGTAATCACCTAGGATAAACTATCAAAGAGGTCTTTTAAAGGGTTGTAACGTTAGGTATAGGGATATGAAATACACGGTTTTGTTGGATAAAGGAAGTTTTACTGGTGGCGAGTTAACAATCTTGGTTAATTACATGTACAATATGGCGTTGCTAAGCCAAGACTAGACTCGACTTAAGCTAATAAATGAAAAATAACAAAAACATAAAATAAACATAGAATGAAAAGGGATGGTAGTCCGTATGTTTTTTTCTCTTTTCCTTTTTATTTTTTATTTTTTTATTTTTTTATTTTTTTTTGCATACACTCTTACCCTACCATCCAAAATAATACATCATAGGGAATGAACATTCCCCTTACACTTGAATCTTTACATACTTTACAATAAACTAATCTAATGACTCGAATTAAGAAAATCAAAACACTTGGAGTACTTTTAAGATTAACGTACATACGGGGGTAATAAATGATGTTCTTCCCCATTACTCCATAAAATAAGTACTTACCCATGAGTCCCAATCGTCCCAAAACAATATGTACAAGGATATGACTCGACTTAGCAACCATGTAATCAATTAGAAAGTTAACTTAGGGTTTAACAAATAACAATAATGCACTAAAAATGAGCGCATACACGGAAGGCTAAGGCGATTTGGTTGTACATTTAAGTGAGGTGTAACAAATTCTTCCTTTAAGTAAGATGCTTAAAGTTAGAAACGAAAAAATAGGCTCGGAGGGGTGTACTAGGGGTTTCGTGTACTAAAAATGAGTACAACGCTATGGGTGTGGGAAAAATTAGTTGACTTAACTAGCCAAGTAATATGACTTAAATGGTCAAGTAATCATAATACGGGTTTAACACAAGGGTGATCCTAATGCCTCTTATCATGTAGTAAATCCTACTACACGAATGTAGTCTCACTAGCGGTCTCGGAATGCATCACTAACGCAAGTTCTAGAATCTAAATGCTACTGGTACACTCATAAGCACTAATAGTAAATGCTTTTCCTATCAAATCTAAAGGCGAACCTCACATATTTGGGTGAAAAATTTTTCTGCATATACGGTTATGTGCTAGTCATACAATCTCCTATCCATGAGACGCTTGCTATGGCTAAAGTTTCACTCCTAAATGTTGTAAAAAATTTTAAATTTGGCGCTAAAATTGCACTAACAAGTATTTCTCATAGTTTTATTACACATCTACCATTAAACAAAACAAACTCAAGCGAAAGTGTATATGTAAGGTATCATCTTTTTACCCTCCCCTTACACTTAAGATGAACATTGTCCCCAATGTTCAAGTAAAGAATGTAAAAGTGAAAAAGTAAAGAGAATGAAATCAAATACTCCCCTGATTCGCTCGGTATGGATAATAAGGTGGCCAGGTTAAATCTTCCTCCAAGAAAATGAACAATCAAAGCTTCCCATCCAGAATATAAATCATCTTCTTGTCATACATAACCTGTAAAACCTGATAAAATAGACAAGACAACCTCGCGTAAAATCGGCGGCATCCTATATAAGTTACTAAATCCTAGAAAACAAGATAAGATATAATGCTTGTGGAATGAAGTTTGCAGATTTCCTGGAGATTATAAAACTTAATAATTCACAAAAACCATAAGACTCTGTTAGAAAAACAAAACTGGTAAAATTTCCAGATTTTTACACTTGACGCCGTCAAGAGTAAACTCTTGACGCCGTCAGAAGTGACCTGCAGAAATCCTTATGTTAAGTTTCCGGAAAATTTCTGGAAAAACTTGGTCCTACTTCCTGGAAAATCCTGCAAAACTTCATTATGACTCAATACAAGCATTTGACTCTAACAATTACGAATATACATGTTCATTTAATGTTGTGGAAAATCATGATCGGTTTGTTTCTTAAAAACATATTTGGGGTTTCCCCTTACACTTATCTTTTGCAAAAATACCTTTAGGTGGAGTTAAGACTAGGCCAAAACAACAAAGTAAAGTATTTCCACTTTTTCATTGCGAAACATGATCAACCAACAATAAAAACTAAACATGCATACGGAAGCAAATAACAAACAAACAAAAATAAAATCACACAAAACATGGGTTGCCTCTCAAGAAGCGCTTGTTTTTGTTCGAGTCACGAGCCTGACTCTACCCTTATTTAACGGATAAAGGGGAGGTTATCCCTACACTTAGGATTAAGTGTGGGTGATAGTAGCGATACACACCAACTTGGTAATAGTATGCCTCGTGAGAAAAGAGTGGTGGATGAATTATATGCTCAAAGGGGTGTGCTCCTATCATCATAACCTTACCTAATTCAATCGGGTTAATGGGTGGATTAAGATTTTCTCCTAGAAAGGGATCATTTTCAATCAACTTCAAGAGATTACTAGTTGGCGATCCATCTTGACCTAATAAACCCGGTTTAAACCCATAATGTTTCTTATGATCAATCATAAATGGGTGATGTAAGCATGTAAGGTCATTTTCCACTCCTATATTGGTTTCCTCTCTACAAGGCTTAGAGTCCACTACCTTTATCCTAAGACTACCCGGACTATATGGTTTGATGGGTGGATCGGAACCTATCTCAATTCCTAAATTCACATCCAAGAATGGAAGATTAGGTAACGGTTTTGGTTGAGGCTCCGGTTCATCAAAACTAGGAACTTCCCTAGAACTAAGAGTAAGGTTATCATTATAAGTATTCAAACCTATATCCTCTAGTTGTGTTTGATCCAAGGGTTCTACCTCTATTGGGGTTCCTATAGTCTCTTCTACTTCTTCCGGGTAAGTCACGGGTGGTATGTGTGCCTTAAATGATGGTAGGACTTGTGGGGTACTTTGTGGGCTCATGTTATTTACTTCATCACTCCTTGTGTCAAAATCACCTATATCCTCTACATGTGTTTTATTATAATCTAACCCTAACATTTTCCCAAGTATCTCACGTGCTTCCCTAGGCATCTCAACTTCTATGTCCGAATCATAAGGATCATCCTCAATATTCTGACTGCTATATACAAATTGCCCAAAAGATTCTTCATCTGTTTCTTGAGATTCATCATCATCGATCATAAAACCTAGGTCTTTTTGATCAATGTGATCATGTTCGGCAACATTCTCCATCACATCAAGGTCACCTATGTGTTCATCCTGTATTATGGTAGGGCCTAACCATGACATGCAGCTAGGTGGCTCATACGAAACTATCCTAGGTGAAGGCTCATATGGTGCATAGGTTTCACTAAGTGAGGCATTTTGAGGGGTTGATGGAGCTCCTAAGGTGAATTCTTTAAAAGTCTTATGCCCTTGGCCTCTTTTCTCAAGGTACTCAATAAAATCAATATAAGATCCTGTCCTCCTCATTTCATTCGTCCATCTTGGTATATCCAAACTGGTGTAATTATATTTTTTCTGATAAAACTCTAGTGTCGGACTTGGTGGATTCGCGTTCTCCATAATGGTGAACGAAATAGTCAATGAACTTAATTTACTAACAAAGGCACAAAGAATAAGATAGACTAAAGAAAACCTAAATATAAAAATAAAATCTTACTAGAAAGGAATCTAGCAAGTAGACCTAATAAAAAGAAATTCTAACCTAGACAATAACTATTCCCCGGGCTGCGGCGCCAAAAACTTGCTGGACGTGGGAATCGCATCAGGCTTTACCTCTCAAGGGATCTTGAGAAGCTTGCAACCCCCACCAGGCAGTGTACCTGATCGTTGTTGTATAGTATAGTGACAAGTACCGGGAGATTGATCGTTCAACTTAGGAATAGTGTCGCTAGGATTAGAAAACCTAAATACTAGTTCTAAAGGTGAGGGAAGATTCTTTTTGTATTTTTATATTTTATGAAAGCAATTAAAAATCTCGGGTTTGAAGGATTTGGGCGGAATTAGTTGCTAATCAACTAACCCAATACTAAAGATGCAATCAAAATAAAATACAAGAAATGAAAATAGCTAAATTATACTAAAGTTGTGAGCAATAAGTGGAGAAAATGTGTTTACTTAGATTTCACTACTCCCTAGACATCTTTTAGACGTTAATTACTTGTTATAATTGCATGGATGACGGATCGTATTCCTTAATACCATTCATGGGGTGGCACACTTAACTCCCCAATTCTATGAGCTCTTATCTCCTCCTACACCATGCCCAGCACAACTATAGGGATTGTAAACAGTGGCTCATGCATTAAATACAACCAATAAATACCTAGTCGCGTCGGTTCATGTTTCTTAAGACGTTCAAGCATGTTACCAATTGGAGATCTGCCAGTTTTCTTAAGCCTAACATATAAATCATTCATCCAAGACAAATATAAACAAGTAATCAACACATAATTAACATCTAGGTTTCATTAGATCCAAGCAAACACAAGATAGATCTAGCCTAGCATGATGGAATTAAGACAAGAACAAGATATAGACAACCAACACATAGACATATTGATTGAATTAAAAGAACACTTATCTCAATTACATATGCAAGGTATCAAGGGGTTGGAACCCTTGAAAAACCTGTAAAATTCGCACCAAAATCGTACTAGGGTTTCTCCAAAACTTCTCTCTCTTTAATGTGAAAATTAGAAAACTATATATAGGAAAAGGGGTCTGACGGCGTCAAGACCAAGCTTGTGACGCCGTCACCTCGCCGCCAAAACTATTCTCGGACTGCCTTGATCTACATTTGACGCCGTCAAGACTTAATCATTTCCAGGCCGTCATGACTTTAACTCTTGACGCCCTACCTTCGTGACACCTTCAAATCTGTACTGGATCGTCATGGAATTTTGCTCTTGACGCCGTCAGGGAGTTACTCTTGACGCCGTCACCTACTGTTCCCAGCATGGAAAATTAAGACTTTGGCGTTTTCTTCACTTTTATGCTCCAAAAACGTCCGAATTGCTTCCTTTTCCAGATTTCACTCCCAAAGTACCTAAAATCACAAAAGGAACGATTTAGGGCAATATTTGATCAAATAAATTTGAATTCGGGCTTAAATGACCCCCTAAAGACAGATCATTTTTCGCCTCATCAGCAAACAACTCTTTTTTTATCCCCAACTCTTCCAGATCCAATCGAGCATTCATTTCATCTTTTGTATTTCCAGGAACATTCAGCAAAGTTCCGACTAGACTCTCAGCAACATTCTTTTCTACATGCATGAAGTCAATACAATGTGGAACAACATTATGCCTCCAATACTTTAGCTTTCGATACCAAATGTTGAATTTCTTCCAATATGGTTCATTTACTTGGCTTGCACCACCCTCTGCTTCTGTTGTTTTCCTTTTCTGCTTTGAAATCTTCCCACCACTGCCTCTCATATCTTCTTGGTTATTCGAGGTGTTATTGTTTGTTCATTTTCCTTTTCCCCACTTATTTTCAATTAGTTGTACCTCGTTGTATATTTGTTCCCCAGTCAATGGAGTTGGAGCATGCTAAAAATCTTCTTTTCCGTTAAACGCCGCCGTTTGCTTTCTGATCACATGGCTGTATGGCAGATATCGTCTGTGTCCATCATAACTTTGCTTGGATGAGGCGGAAAGTCTAACACAGTGTGTATCTTTCCTACATACTACACAACCTTTGAATCCACTATATGTGCAGCCACATAATATACCAAGTGCAGGGTAATCATTTATCGTCCATAACACAGCGGCACGCAGTTTAAACTTTTCTTTTGTACAAGCATCATATGTATCAACCCCTTCCTCGAATAAGGTATTGATGTATTTCAAAAGCTTTAAATTTATAATACTAATTTCACAATTTTCCTTAATTTATAAAACAAATGGGTAAAGTATAACCCCCGTTTATAGTAAAGGTTTAGGTAAGACTAGGTCATCCCAAGAGATTGTAGAAAAGCCAAGTTAGCAATTGTGTTAAAGTAAAGTCCCTAGATTGTCACTTATCCAAAGACTAGCAATTTAGATTGATTGTTTTATATGATTAAAAGCTATGTTTATTTAGGCTAAGAAACATGGAAGTCGCATGTAAATGATGAGCAAGCAATCATGAAGCATATATATATAAGCAAGAGATGCATGGTTAACACTCGTACCTATAACTATCCAACATATTAAGAAACCCTTTCGACCTATGATTCTCAGTATATCAAATGCATTAAGAATGGTTCATAACAGAAGTATACATAAGCCAATTTCCTCATCAAGTTCGTTAGACATGAGATAAGGCATTAAACAAGATTATGGATGGGTTGGTAAATGTTTTGTCGACCAATTTCTACAAGGTTAACACCAAGTTGCCATAGACAAACACCTAGAAATAATACCAAAATGGCAGACCCTTTCGACCTACTTCTACCACGGAGATACATCAAACATTCAACAATGATCCAACCATATAACTATATCACCCAAATAAACATATAACGGCTACTCCATTATTGTAATAACAAAATACATATCATTCAACATGAATTTCATAAACTTCATAATTCAATTCGACAAAGTAGAAAAGTGTACCAAAGTGATTACAACGAAAGAACAAATGATTTCACAGAGATAATTCTCTAGGCTCGTTCTCCTACACTCTGTCACAACAATAGAATCACAACCTCAAACCCCGATATAGTGAACTTGGTATGAGTTCACCAATCTCACTTCGTATACTTTCCCTACTTCTCGTTGGTGTTGCCCCCTTTTTCTCTGTTTCATATCTTTACTTTTATAGGCTCATCTTGACCTAATTCAACTCCAATATTCAGTAAATGAGGCAAGTGATCGGCCTCACAATGAATGCAAACAATAACTCTGTTTTGTAACTGTCAAGGTAAGTGTGCCGCACTTCGTAGAAAGTGCGCCGTACTTCGCGTACATTCAACTTCATCTACCCGCCAAGCAAGTACACCGCACACAGTCCTAAGACCGGCGTACTTGGGTCTTTCATACTTGTATATTTTCATTCCAAGTCCCCCCTTCTTATGTTTGTCATTTAATCATCTTTTTAGTGGTATTTCTGACTTTCTTCTCTCGTTCTATCATGAAACTAGATTAGTACCAATTCTACACAAATAACATGATATTATATATAATATAATAGATAAATGATATATAATCGATGGAATGAACATGTATAATTAGAGCGTTATCAAATCCCCTATACTTAACTATTGCTTGCCCTCAAGCAATCTTTAAAAATATTTTTATTTTTATCTTATCAAGAAATCATAAGCCAAAATAACGCAACTAAGCATCTCATGAAGGTGGAAAGTGTAATTCAATCACACTCATATACCAGGTATAAAAGAATCACACTCAGCTGCTCAGACATGTTAAATAAATTACCATAAGCTTGTACAAAAAACTAAACTTCACCGACATGGCGTAAGCACCAAGTAAATTTCATTAAAGAGGACTTTTATTCGGGTTATAACGTTAGGCTAAGGGTAATAATATGGGTATGGATTTAGATATGGGATTTATTTAGTGAAATTGTTTCTAAAAGAAAAATAATAATAAGTTGAAAGTCCATTTTCTTGTAATAACAATCTCCATTTGGCACATATTTCGCCAACACTTTATTCTTCCTCGTACATATATATTTTTTCTTTCTTTTCTTTTGTTTTCTTGGGAAATATTTGGTTTCCCCCATACTTACGATAAACACACCACTTCAATCAAAACTAGAAGTTTGCAACCTTCATATTTCATTCAAAATAGCATAATCCGCAATTATTTCTTTTTCTTTTTCTTTGGACTTCCAAGAAGGTTCATAGGTTTATAAAGGTTAAAGTGTATATATATATATATTTCTTTTTATTTTATAGTGGATGTAAGAAACGAATAGATTGGCTCAGAATGTTGTTATAGGTGGCAATAGCACTAAAAATGAGCGCTACAAAAGGTTTTTTGAATATTGGAATTTAGATAATCGATATGATTACTAGTTTATTTTTATTGAATGGCTATTTGGTGTAAATCCTAAGTTTGCCTCTTATCATTTAAAATTGCTTATATCACACGAATGTGATCTTACAACGGTCTCGTAAAGATTTTAAGCACAAGTTCTAGAATAAATAAAACATCGGCACACTCATAAACAAAGAAACAAGCCTTTAATAAGGGCATTAGGCTAAAAATTCATCACATTTAAGTGGTAATGGTTATGAATATGCTAGCACGTTATCAATTCCGAGTCGAATTAGCTTAAATGATTTAACTCGATTATTATTTTTCAAAATAATATATAATAAGTGCAGCGCACCAAGTTGCAAAACCATCGCACATTTCCTTTAAAAATCTATTTTTATTTTTAAATCATTCCAATTTATCTCACCCCCCATACTTATTATGAACATTGTCCTCAATGTGACAGAATATAAATAAAATAGAAAAATGGGAATGAGTTACTTTACTATAGGACGAATTCAACAAAATTGTACGAAGCATAGTTGAAACCTTCGTACTAAATTCGAACCTGCACATATTCATAAACAAAACAAACAAAAACAAGCAAACAAATATAATAAAAAAGATTAAATATTTTATTATTAGTACTAGTTATTTATATAGATATATAGATAGTTATTGTTTTTGTGTTCCTTCTCCATCTTGTTCCCCTCGATTACCATTGTTTTGTTTTTCCACATGCCTTCATAAATTGTTTTGGATGCCAACAGAGGCATTTGTTACAAATCATACGAATAAAAATGTTTGAAATTGTTTTTAAAACAACCAAATCCCTGGTTTCCATCACAAGTACGCCGCACACCATACATTGTGTGGCTGTTTCACTGTTGCTGCTGCTGTTGTTGTTGATCTGTGGTAGTGGTGGTGTCTTCTTCCTCTTCTTCCCCTGCCTTGAACTAGATGGTTGGTTGGTGGTGGTTCCTAGTGGTGCATTAGTGCCTAGAGAGATACCCTGCTGAGCTGCCAGTCTATCAAACAATGGGCCATACTTTGCCCAATTCCTCTCATTCTCCTTGGCCAACTCCTCCAATGCAGCCTGTCTCCTCTCTACCTCCCCCAACTTCTGATAAACTTCCATAACTGTGGGTCTGTGGGGTCTTGGTGGCACCAACCTTACAA
The DNA here is from genome assembly GCA_030686995.1 of Artemisia argyi. NCBI lineage: Eukaryota > Viridiplantae > Streptophyta > Magnoliopsida > Asterales > Asteraceae > Artemisia > Artemisia argyi. The sequence goes on along the minus strand of CM060707.1, from coordinate 145,421,856 downwards.
CTCCAGGCTGAGGATCCCATGCAATCAACTTTACATCTCTTCCAATCAGCTCTCTTAAGGTGGTCTCTTTCAGCTTCTTGCAGGGTGTAGGAGTGGAGTATCTATTCAAGTTTTCATCAGACAAAAGCCTCATTCTTCTAGCTATCCTAGTCACAAACTGCCCACAGATTATCTTACTCCCCTCTTGAGTACCCTTTCCTTTCTTCTTCATCCACACAGCAATCACCCAAGCCACATTAGCATAACATTAATTGTTCCTATGCTCAAACATGCTCATCAACCACAAATCTTGTTTCTGAATTTTGTCATAACTAGTTGTTCTTTGACACAGCCCATATGCAATCATCTTCTGTAATTCCCTCAAAACAGGGTTCCTAATGCTGCTACAAGCACTCCTAGATAATCTGAGCTCATCCTCACTGCTTATCTTGCTCCAATACTCATCTTCATTGAAGTCACTCTCATCCCTCAAACCTTTCTAAAAGTAAATCTCAAATCCCTCTTCATCCAACTCCTCTGATCTGTACAATCCCAAGAACCTAGCAAACTCTACCAAACTTAACTGATGTGATCTTCCTCCTAACCTAAACTTTAAAATCTTTTTGGTGCAGATTTCCTCTTGGCTCACATCCTCATCCATCTGATAAGTAGCAAAGAACTCTTGACACAACTCTTCGTATATTACTTCTTGAACATTAAAGGCTCTCTTCCATGCCTCAGATAAAAATAGCTCCTCATCTCCTCCAGCTTCTATGAATCTGATTTCTAGCATCTCCTCAATTTCTTCTCCTCATCCTAGAGTATTCAACTAACCAATTAACAATGCATGGTGAGTAGATATCCTTTGTCACCAGCCTGGCCAGAACACCATTGTACATCCTTATATTATCCATGTTACAATCCCTCCATTGTAAATGCTCATGGTTGACCCTTGCAAGTAACAGCTCATCCACATTCACAGTTGCTCTTTTCCTTTTGTTCCTAGATGTAGAGGCTCGTACATTTGTTTCTAATTCCTGTACACATTTCATAGACACAAGATTATTAGCTGTTAGTGCACACATATGTCTAAATCTCTCTCAAAATTCTTATCTCAAACATTCTGTCTTAAACTCAGGTAAAAAGTGCGACGTACTTGAGAACAAGTACGGCATACTAGCTAGCTTAAAATGTAGTACGGCGGTTCAGATCTGAAAAACCGGCGCACATAGCATTAAGGGCACAAAATATTTGATTCTAGAGCCTTATTTCAACAAAACTACGTTTTCAAACTCATGATACAGTTTTTCTTCATTGTTTTCTAAAAAGCCCCTAAAAATAAGCAGTTCTAATCTTAGGTTTAAGCATTTCGGCATAATTCTCATAATTTTCAACTCATCAAATCCAGAATCTTCTTTAACATTCCATTTTAATCTCTCCTAGATCAAATAAGCATATTTAGTTTTCTATCTTCGAAAAAATAGTGATCAAGGCTTAAAACCCTAACCCTAATTCGATTCAATCATTCGCAAAACTTTCGTTCATGAAATTAGGTAGTCCTATAAGTTCTACTTATTCTAACTAACACATTGATCAAAATAAAGAATCTAAAACATATCATAAAAAAATATAACCCTAAAGATTACGAAATAAAATTGTAAAGAAATTAAACAAAAATCGATAAACATACCGAAGACATTATAATGTGGATTGATTTTCTTTGAAAAGATCTTTCGTGGAAATTTTTGATAAAAAGGTAGCGGTTTCTTTTGGTGTTGTGTGTGAAAATGTTGTGAGTTATGAAAGATTTCAAGTCATATTTATAGTCCTGCTCATAAGTGCGGCGTACTTGACCCCAAGTACGGCGTACTTGCTGCAAATTTTTCCACAGTTAACTATTTTAACTAACATGCATATGTAAAAACGTTCAATCCACATATAATCAAACTTCATTATACTCATTCATTCATCAAAACATTCTTTAACTTTCCAGGATACAATATTTTGGTACGTTTTATTCAAATGATGAAAATAACATAGAAATGAAAAATAAAAACGAGAAAATAAACTTAGGAGCATATGTTGCTACTCCTATCTGTCATCCATAATTTTTCTAATCTCTGAAATAACCGGGTGACATGACATCACTCAGCTTGTATTCTCCCGAAACTTTCCTTCCAGTTTTAACCTTTGGAGCATCAATCACAAATGGCATTCGTTGTTCATTCTCCAAACAAATCTCAGCCCAAAGAGTTATTTGTCCAATATTGTAACTAATAATACTCCTAGTGTGTTCCAAGAATGGCCTGCCTAGGACAACCTCAGTTTTCACCTTTTCTTCCACATAGAATTCCAACTCGTATCCTTTAGTTTTTTCAATAGAGTCATCATTAGTTTCTCCCACCAAGTTCATAAGTAACTTCTTGTTGACCTTATTTTCTCCATTCTCTAAAATTTCATAACTTAGTCCCAATTGGTTCCCTAGTTCTTGAGAAATAAGGTTTTTCTCAATATCAAGGTCCAAAATTCCATCAGAGGCAAATACCCCCTCGACATAGCATGGTGTGACATATTTCTCTCCAACTTCCTCCTCATCAGCCATCCTATGGATTGAAAAGACTTTAGTATCCTCACTCATTTCAGATGTCAGTATGTTCAATTTCTCAAATTTTTCCTCAATAGTTGTTGTCTTTTGGTAAATAGTGAGTATACCTTTAGCAAAATCCACGGTTCCCTTTGCTAACACCAAGAATGGTCTTCCAAAAATGACACTAGGTACCCATTCATCATCACTTGGGTTAACATAAAACTCCACCAAGAACACATCCACATTCATTTGAACTAGTTACTTCTTATTGATAATTTTGTTTCCATTTTCCCTTTCTTCACAACCTAACCCAAGCCTTTTCATTAGCTCCTTAGACACATAATTCTTATTGTAATCCAAGTCAGCTATTGCATCATTTGCATAAACATTTTCTACATGGCAAGGGGTAATAAACTTCATGAAACATTCATCCATTTCCATCCCATGAAATATATGAACTTTTTGCATATTCTTTTTCCCCATATCTGGTATGTCGAAAGTAACTGCTCCCTGCCAGGTTCCTTCAGTTTCCACTTGGTCATTCTCAACAAGAGAATTTCCCTTATCTAAGCACATACGTCCAATACTCGAGTTTGGGTCCATTTCTAACATTTGACAACATAACATCAAATGAACCATTAGTATGTTAGTACAATCAAAACTAAATGATATTTTGCACTCTAATAACATCAGTAAACATTCAGAAATCAAAAGATGAATTGGTTTGGTCATTATGAACAACATAAAAGTCTTCTGTGAACTTCTGGTCCAAAAAGTGCGACGTACTTGAGAACAAGTGCGGCGTACTTCTGTTTTAATCTTTTGAAATTTCCCAGGAAAAACCGACGTACTTGAAAAAAAGTGTGGCGTACTTCCTATGTTTTTAGTTTTAACTTCTTCGTAGTTTTTAGAATATCTCAGAATTACGTTTAACCTTATAGTCCAGATTATTATCATGCATAAACAATCAAAAACAAGAAAATTTCTAATTAACCAAATAAGCAAATATTTTTGTATTTTCGATGACTCATAACATATTAACAAATGCATCAATCGAAATACCAAAGGCACATAAAAAGAAAATCTCATGTTCTCAGCCTTGAATTTAAACATTAAAAAGTTTTTGTTTTGGTTTGGTTTTGTCTCGCTGAACATTGCGAATTTTTCCAGAAAGTACGGCGGTTTAGAAAGTAAAACCGGCGTAGTTGAAATTTTTCCAGAATATACGACGCACAAATTTGGAATTGCGGCGTACACTCAGTCTCAAAAAGTAAAAATTGATTCAGTTTGCCAGAAAACTGTACGGCTATGTTTGTAAAAAGTTTCAAAACACTTAACCTACTTGATTTTATCAATGCCAATCCCCGGCAACGACGCCAAAAACTTTGATGTGTTTCGAAAGCTTTAAATTTATAATACTAATTTCACCATTTTCCTTAATTTATAAAACACATGGGTAAAGTATAACCCCCGTTTATAGTAAAGGTTTAGGTAAGACCAGGTCGTCCTAATAGATTGTAGAAAAGCCAAGTTAGCAATTGTGTTAAAGTAAAGTCCCTAGATTGTCACTTATCCAAAGACTAGCAATTTAGATTGGTTGTTTTATATGATTAAAAGCTATGTTTATTTAGGCTAAGAAACATGGAAGTCGCATGTAAATGATGAGGAAGCAATCATGAAGCACACATATATATATATATATATATATATATATATATATATATATATATATATATATATATATATATATATATATATATATATATATATATATATAAGAAACAGATACATTGTTAACACTCGTACCTATAACTATCCAACATATTAATAAACCCTTTCGACCTATGATTCTCAATATATCAAATGCATTAAGAATGGTTCATAACAGGAGTATACATAAGCCAATTTCCTCATCAAGTTTGTTAGACATGAGATAAGGCATTAAACAAGATGGGTTGGTAAATGTTTTGTCGACCAATTTCTACAAGGTTAACACCAAGTTGCCATAAACAAACACCTTGAAATAATACCAAAATGGCAGACCCTTTCGACCTACTTCTACCACAGAGATACATCAAACATTCAACAATGATCCAAGCATAATCTCATCAATTAAACTTAAGCATAGTATCAATAGCAAGCGTACATTACATTGCAAACAACCATATTACTATATCACCCAAATAAACATATAACGACTACTCCATTATTGTAATAACAAAACACATATCATTCAACATGAATTTCTTAAACTTCATAATTTAATTCGACAAAGTAGAAAAGTGTACCAAAGTGATTACAAAGAAAGAACAAATGATTTCACAGAGATACTTCTCTAGGCTCGTTCTCCTACACTCTGTCACAGTAATAGAATCACAACCTCGAACCCCGATATAGTGAACTTGGTATAAGTTCAAAAATCTCACTTTGTATACTTTCCCTACTTCTTGTTGGTGTTGCCCCCTTTTTCTCTGCTTCTCGTTGGTGTTGCCCCCTTTTTCTCTGCTTCTTGTTGGTTTTGCCCCCTTTTTCTCTGCTTCTCGTTGGTGTTGCCCCTTTTTTCTCTGCTTCGTACCTTTACTTTTATAGGCTCATCTTGACCTAATTTAACTCCAATATTCAGTAAATGAGGACAAGTGATCGGCCTCACAATGAATGCAAACAATAACTCTGTTTTATAACTGTCAAGGTAAGTGCGCCGCACTTCGTAGAAAGTGCGCCGTACTTCGCGTACATTCAACTTCATATACCCGCCAAGCAAGTACGCCGCATGCAGTCCTAAGACCGGCGTATTTGGGTCTTTCATACGTGTATATTTTCATTCCAAGTCCCCCTTTCTTATATTTGTCATTTAATCGTCTTTTTAGTGATATTTCTGACTTTCTTCTCTCATTCTATCCTGCAACCAGATTAGTACCAATTCTACACAAATAACATGATACTCTATATAATATAATATAATAGATAAATGATATATAATCGATGGAATAAACATGTATAATTAGAGCGTTATCAGGTATGCAGATCATTAACCAACGGTTCTAAAAATACATCGATATCATTTCCCGGGTATCCCGATATCAATACCGAAAACATGATAAACTTTCTTTTCATACACAACAATGGAGGAAGGTTATAGATGACAGATAAAACTGGCCATACACTGTGATGCCTAGTTCCTGAGTTGACGTCAACCCCATCAGCCGATATTCCTAGCCGTAGATTTCTCGGATCTTCAGCAAAGTGGGGGAATTTTTCATCTATGGTACGCCATGCCTGTAAATCTGCAGGGTGACGTAAAACACCATCTGTTACCCTCCTTGTTGCGTGCCATCTTAGACCTTCTGAAATACTCTCTAACTTAAAGAGTCGTTGCAGTCTTGGTATAATTGGAAAGTACCACATTACCTTTGCTGGAATGTTTTCATACACTTCACGTATCTTATTATCCACCTTCCATCTTGATATCCCACAAGTTGGACAAATCGTCAACTCCTTGTTAGTCTTCCAGTAAAGAATGCAGTTGTTACTACATACATATATCTTTTTGTATCCTGATCCCATCATTCTCATTAGTTTTTTAGCCTGATAAGTTTTTTCAACCATTTCGTTACCAGAAGGTAGCATTTTTTTTTATCAATCCTAGTAATTCAGTAAAGAACGTATCAGAAGCTCCATACTTACCCTTCAAGTTGAGTAGTTTAACTATTGCGGACAACTTTGTGAAGTCAGGATATCCTTTATAAAGTAGATTCTCCGCGTCTAATAATAGTTTTTGAAACTTGGCAAGGTCATCCTCATCAAAATTTTCTTTTGTAGCATTAACCATTTCTACTATTGTTGGGCCATCTGTTGGAATTTCTGAATGTGACTCCATGTCGAAATCCGTGTCATCAACAATCTCTGTTTCTACATTATCAGGTATTTGGGCTGTTATTGCTTGCTCATCCTTTTCTCCATGTTTATCCCATTTTCTGTATCTAAGATTAATCCCGTTAGAGAATAAATGGTACTCGGACATGGCATCTTAAGCTGTCGTATATTAACTCGTGGGTCGATGTTCTTCATCTTCTGCAAGTTGTGTAGTTCATACTTAATAAACGCTGCTACTCCATCAATATATTGTTTCTTGGTCCTACTAGTTGTCATCCAAGACTTGTCAATGGTATTTTTGTTGTGGTCAAATGATAACGTATATATCCTACAAGTTACAAGTTAAACCAATATAGGCATATATGAAGCTTTAGATTGATGAAGTTCCAATGTCAAGTCATAAGTGTCTAGCTAATTAATAAGCTAGGTTTACAATAAGAATTGCAACAACACAATGGAATGAATGTATTGGGCATCAATCTAATTAAGCTTCAATGTCAAATATGAAAACGTGGATTAAGAAAAATGTGTAAATTACAACATGTTATCTTTATTGTGTTGTTGGTTAATTAAACGATTCGGCCAAAAACACGATAAGTTAACATTACTAAAGAAACAAGAAACCAACAAATTCATAACAAATAAAATTGACAATGAAAATGAATAATAAGTTAAAATTCCAACATAATGAATTTCTAATTCAAAAAAGTACCTAATTTAGATCTAAATGAACCTCCCTCCGTTGTTGATGACCGGACTAATAAGTGATATGATGGATGGTGACTGGTGAATGGTGGCTGTGATGTGACTAATGATTGGTGATTAGTGATTGGTGGCTGTGACTGGTGATTAGTGAGAAATGTGAGAAACATGGGTGGAGATGGAAATGGGTAGAGGGAGAATTCGAAATTTGGTGAAAAAAATATAGAGGGCTTTTCAAAATTTTGGGGAAGACATACCAAAAAAGGAGTCACAGGTATCGAACCTGTGACCTCTACTTCAAAACACCAAAAACTCAATCATCTCCGCCTTTGGGTCTTTTATGCATATAAGTTATTTTATATTCCTCTTATAGACTATCTTTTCATTTTGTTACAAAATCTAAACAACTAAACTATAGAAACTGACTAGGATGAAATTAGGAAGGGTGTTTGTTTAGTGGAAATGTAGCCAATAAGAGATATTTCTCCATGGTTGCCTAGATGTTAGCATGTAGTTGCTAAGTCTAGAAGAATGGTTGATATTGAATCGGCTAGTTTCGTGAATGATTGTGTAGAATGTATCTATTATATTGTATTAATCAAATGAGTGTGATCAATTTGACTGCTTGTATAATCTTTGTAAGTTGCTGGTTCCTTAATTAATAAAATTCACTATTTAAGGAAGAAAAAAAAGTGTAGAAACTGATATGGGCATTCCCAAGATCAGATACAAAGAAGAACATACAATCCAAACCTCTTAAGCAGTTGTAATCTCACAAAAGGTGAATTATATTACTTACCAAAAGGTTTTCTACAACACAAACAATTGCTGATATGGGCATTCCCAAGATTAGATACAAAGAAAAACATACAATCCAAACTTCTACAACAGTATAAACTTAAGCAGTAGAAACTTGATCTTGTTGTACCACCTTAGCCATTTCTTCAACATTAATAGTAGCATCAGTTTCTCCCAAAAGTGGGGTGAAAGTTTTATATGCAAAATCCTCCCACTTTCACTACTTTACTTCCTAAATAAAACTTGAGAACACAACAAAAACTACTTCATTTTCTTTCCCTCTTTTTACTCAACTTGAGAACATAGTGTAACTTTTTTGTCACTTTTTGCTGATTTCTTTTTTGATGCAGACTGGCTTGAACCTTGGCAACATCTTCTGGCCAATCATGATGCATTGGGACGAGCATTTGCCAGGGATGAATGATTATAATTCTTGACAGAACTATAAATACATTAGTCGCCAACGAAGACTAGCCACAATGGAACGTGATTGACCTGGAGAAATCTACAAAATTTTGTAGTACAGTTATTTAATGTTATCACAACCTGAGTACTAACTAAACAAGCTACTTAAACACAAATAATCTAATTAACTTGCAAACATATCCATACATCAATTTCAAGCAACCCTTAATAATTCATCTGAACCCTTAATAATCCATCCCAAACACTCTATAACATCTATAGCATACAATAAGAATCAAGAAACCCTTAATAATCAATCCGAATCACACAAAAATCATAACCTAATCAACTTATAAATCTTATTAGTATACAATTAAAAAACTAATATATGAATGACTTGATAACCACCCAAATGGATGCCTGTATTGATGATAAAACAATCAAGCTCTTATATAGAGCATTTATTTTGATTATTTATTGCTTGATTTCATTTTTGTTACTTCATTTTGAAACCCCTAAATTCGCTGAAGATACCTATTTCACCAATATGTGTTTCTTATGTGTGTAATATTTTAGTGTGTGAGAGATAAGGTAACTCAACTACTTATAAATAAAGTATATTTAAAATAAAAACACAAGATTGTGACATAATTAAAAACCTAAATCATATTCATTACTATTAAAGATTAAAGAGGGTGATTAAATGTACCAGTTCCTTCAAAACAACAACCAAAAACATAACAAGGAACCACCAAACCCAACCAAAAAGACCCTACTTAAACAATCATTCAACTGGAGCTCTGATCATAATAATCCATATCGGCAATGGCTTCCTCCTTCTTGGATACCAGAGCACGAAGGTCAACCAAAATGGTCGAAAGGGACTCCAGCAAACGGCGCTCCATCACTTGAACCTCCCGAAGGGACTCATAACCATCATCACCAGCTTCTTCTTCATCAAAGTTAAGATCAAAAACCCCAGCCATTCTCTCGGTGCGCTTATCAACACTTATCTGCAGCTCATCACGCTTCTCACCCAAACACCGGATCATTACTTCATTTAGAGGAATTTCTTGACTGAAGAGGAACTTGAGACATTTGTGAAGTTTATCAGACCCACACAAATCTTTTAGTTCATCGAGATTAGGAGATCCAGACATGTTTTTTGATGATGATTTGATAATGGTTAAGTAAGAAATTATGATTGATTTGATGATGATTTATGTCGCTAGTGATGAAACTAGATGCAGTAATTAATAATCTACTCCAAATATATAATGATTTATGTGGCTGTGTAAACTAAATCATTTTAAAAAGTAATTACAGAGTACTAATTCAAAGTATTGAGTCTTCCCATGCAGTCTGTTCGTTTTCTCAAGCAAATCAATCAAATCACTATTTAAGTTTTTAATAAGTAAGTGTTATTAATGTATAATTTTGTCCAAATTATGACACTCTAGTAATTAAAGGTAATTTGTGCTTTATTTGATACAACATACAAATTCAAAAATTATATATAACATGTTAAAAAGTTTCTGATATATGAATAACTATACTTTAAATAATCACTACATTTAATACTTATGATAAAGATGACTAAAAAAAAGATGCATAAAAAACACTACAAATAACATTGGGTGCGCTTGGTTTAAAATGGGGAACAGGAAAGGGAAAGGCAAATAGTGGTGGTGGTGGTGGCTGCTGCTGATGGTGGTGGTGGTTGCTGGTGGTGGTGGTGGTGGTGGTAGTGGTGGTGGTAGCTGCTACTAGTGGTGGTGGTGGCTGGTTGTGGTGGTGGTGGCTGGTTATGGTGGTGGTGGTAGCTGGTGGTGGTGCTGGTAGTGGCTGGCTGGTGGTGGTGGTGGTAGTGGTTGTGGCTGATGGTGGTGGTGGTGGTGGTGGCTGGTGGTGGTGATGGCTGGTTGTGGTAGTGGTTGCCAGTGGTGGTGGTTGTGGCTGATGATGGTAGCTACTGGTGGTGGTAGCTGGTTGTGGTGGTGGTGGCTGGTTGTGGTGGTGGTGGTGACTGGTGGTAGTAGTGGTTGCTGTTGGTGGTGGTGGCTGGTGGTAGTGGTGGTATTGGTGATGGTGGTGGCTGGTTGTGGTGGTTGTGGCTAGTGGCAGTGGTTGTGGCTGATGGTGGTAGCTGTTGGTGGTGGTTGGTTGTGGTGGTGGTGGTTATGGCTGATGGTGGTAGCTGGTGGTGGTGGTGGTGGCTGGTTGTGGTGGTGGTGGTGGTTGCTGGTGGTGGTGGTTGCTGCTGGTGTTGGTGATGCTGGTGGTGATAGTGGTGGTGGTGTTGGTGATGCTGGTGGTGGTGGTTGTTGGTGGTGATGGTGGTGGCTGGTGGTGGTGGTGGTAGCTGGTAGTGGTGGTAGTGGTTGTGGCTGATGGTGATGGTGGTGGCTGGTGATGGTAGTGGTGGTGGTGGCTGGTTGTGGTGGTGGTGGCTGGTTGTGGTAGTGGTTGCTAGTGGTGGTGGTTGTGGCTGATGGTGGTAACTGCTAGTAGAGGTAGCTGGTGGTGGTGGTGGTGGTGGTGGTGGCAGATTTAACTCGTGTAATGTGCTAAATGGGTTAAACGGGTCGACCCACTAACACGTTTAACCCATTTAACTCGTGTAATGTGCTAACTTTTATATAAAAAGGATTAAATGGGTCAACTCGAAACCCGTTTAACAAATTCAACCCATGTAACCTATTTAACCTGTCAACCTAAGTATATATACGGGTTAAATGAGTCATGTTCGGGTTACGTGTAAACAGGTTAGGGTTGACATAGCTGACCCGATAATTTAAATAGGTCAGGTTCAGGTTGGGGTTTTCCAACCTGACAACCGGACCCAAATTACCACCCCTACCCCCAACCAAGCACCCCCTTAGCTAACTCAAAATGTGTAACTAGTTTGTTGCGACTTGATATTAAATCGCCTTGGACAAAATAAAATAAAGAAATAAAAATAATTGTTAAATTAAAAGTTGTAAATATATTTGTTATTAAATTTGATTTAGGGTTTAGTGTTTAGTGTTTAGGGTTTAGCGTTTAGGGTTTGGGGTTTATGGTTTAAGGTTTACGGTTTGGGAAGTGATATGTACAGCACTAAATTACACTGATGATCCACACAGTACAAGTGGCATTAGACGATTCATATAGTTTTATGCCTTAAGTTGTATGCCATGTACAATGAGTTGATTGAACAACTAGTTGTACCTCATGCTTTGTGAATAAATGTTTGACCGTGACTCGTTTGTTGCGACTTGATATTGATTCGACTTGGACAAAATATAAAACAGAAATAAAAACAATTGTTGAATTAAAAGTTGTAAACGAACTGAACGTTCAGTGAACATTGATCATGAACCGTTCGGCAAAAGTTCGTTTACGTTCGTTTATTTATTAAGTGAAAATTTTATGAACCGCCCGGTAACCCGACCCTTGTGCGTTTTCGTCTGTTTTAGTCGTTTCTAAATGATTTTGGCCGTTTTCAAACGTTTTCTTAGTTTTGTACACGTTTTCGTCCGTTTTTTCACGTTTTAGTCCGTTTTCATCTATTTTAGACGTTTTCCTCTGTTTTAATACGGGTTCGTCTATTTTACACATTATTGTACATTTTCTCAATATTTCATACATTTTATTACGTTCTTACATGTTATCGCCCGATTTAGTCCGTTTTTATCCGTTTTTACCCATTTTTTTTGTTTTTACACGTTTTTGTGTTTCATGACCCGAATAAAAATATAACAGATTTAATGAAATCGAACTAATCGAACAACCCGATTTACACGTTTAATCCGTTTTCATCGGTTTCCATCCGTTTTTAGCCATTTTTGTTTGTTTTCACACGTTTTTGTGTTTAATCACCCGAATAAAAATATAACCGATTTAACGAAACCGAATTAATCGAACAACCCGATCAACACGTTTAGTCCGTTTCCATCCGTTTTTACCCATTTTTGTTTGTTTTTACATGTTTTTTATGTGTTATGACCCGAATAAAAATATAACTAATTTAATTAAACCGAACTAATCGAACAACCCAATAACCGAACCAATCAATACCGCTAATTTATAGTCATAGAATAAAGGAAGGAGGACTTAGTTTGCCGTTTCTAACAAAAATTTTGTCCATGTTTGACTTTTTAATTCTTTCTTTTATTACTTTGACCTTAAATATTTTTATTTGTGTTGTATAATACTTGATGAAAATTATACTAATGAAAATACATTTAAAACACAATTCATCCATCTAAAAGTATTATATAACACAAGAAAGAAAACTTAAGGTAAAAGTTGTAAAAGAAAGATTTAAAAGGTAAAATAAGAACAATATTGAGACTTAGTATTTATCATCATCTATGATTACTGTTTACTCTCCTTGGTTTTCTGAAGAAGCCGCCTGACTCAATAGTACTCATGATCTTGGAGAAAAGGAAAGTAGTTTGTGTTCATAAGCGAAATTTTTTGAAAATAATTTAAAAGAATTTGGAGCCAAAATTTTGATCCAAAATTTTTAAATCACCTAATTATATGACATTTAACCTAAATAAGAGCCCATATTCATGAAAATACCCTGTTTTGTCTCCTAATTAAACTAAACACTGCAACCAAAACACAAAAATCAAATCTTAAATCACCATTACTCTCCAAGCCGTAATCACTTTCTTGTACACATTGTTGTTCAAGAGTCGTCATGGAAATGATTGAAAACGTTGATACTGATATTTTGCTTCCAGATAATGAAGGTGGTTTTAATACGATACAGTATGAGGACGAAACATATTATTCATCTGATGAAGAAAATGACAACCAATTAAATCGAAAACTATCTAATAGGGGCATAGCCAGGCTAGCTAAGTTTCGCCTTCAATATGGCCATCCTGGTCAAATAAAGCACAAGGTAACCATCGATGTGTTGAATAGGGTTGCAGGGTTAAACAAAGCACTGTTTGCGAGTTTTTTAGGAGATGTGGTTCGTGAGCACATAGGTTTGAAGGTTCCATCCTGGAAGAAGGTGGATAAAGAATCAAGACAAAAATTATGGGATGAAATCACGGTACATATATACTAATTTTTAACCCAGTACTACATATATAAGTTTAATTTATCAATTATCTGCAACTAATTAACAACATTGTACTAACTAACTTGTATACTAGCAGTACTAACTTTTAATACCAACAATTCCCATATTTTTTTTGCAGAAAGAAGCTGATGAAAAGATCAAGGAAGGAACCTTGGGTGTTGATGATAGCACTGATGCCATGACAGTTGTGTTTGGTAAGGAAAAGGGAGGTTATGCAAGAGGAGTGGGAAATGGAGTTACATATAAGAGGTATTTTAATCTTCCTCGAACCAGAAAAGAAACTGGTGAAAGACTTGAGTTACTTCAAATTCAACTTGATAATGAGATAAGCGAGCATAAAAAAAAAGATCTACTGCTCAAGAAACTGTCCACCGAGATGACAGAAAAAGATGAGCAGGTCAAGAAATTGTCCGCTGAGATGGTAGATACAAAGGGAATGATTGCTAATATGCTGAGTCAGTTGAGTTCACAAGGGATGCAGTTGGATATGCCATCTCAATTTTCATTAGACTCAGATGTAAGCCATTTTTTATGTTGTTAACAATTTTATTTTCTAATGCTAACACCAATGTATTTCTTAATTTAATTTAATTATATTGCAAGTGACGACTCCAATGACCATTAATAATATAGATATCAGCACTAATGATCATCAGGTGGTTGACGGAAATCAGTCCAGTGTTGGTGTACGTGCACGTGATAAAGATGCGATAATTCAAAAGAAGCCTAATGGGATTGATACTTTGGAACCGGTAATGGAAACAATGGTAAGGAGTAAAACATCCCCCTTTGATTTTTTAATTTTACCTACATGACTAATATACCGTGTTTTATATATATATATATATATAGGAACGTGTTAAAAATGTTAAGAAAACACCAAAGCCACGAAAAAACGGGTCTGCAAATTCCCAATCGCAAGGAGGTGCATCTCCAACAAAAGAACTACCAAAAGTATGTATTTCAACATGTTTCTTGTTATTCTTATATATATATATATATATATATATATATATATATATATATATATATATATATATATATATATATATATATATATATATATATATATATATATATATATATATATTTTAAATAATGTACCGTGTTTTATATATACGTATAGGAACCTGTTATAAACGTCGGACCAAAGAAAATGGGTAAGTCACGACGAAACGGGACTCCAGCTTCCCTATCGCAAGATAATGTGTCTCTAACAACACAAGCACAAGTATGTATTTCAACATGTTTCTTGTTATTCTTAATTTTGTTTAAATAATTTCTGATATATACATATGCAAAAATTATTTTATTTTAGACAATCAATTACAAACTGTGGCACATAAAAAAATCAAATATTGTTGCTTTGGGTCGCATACACAACATTCTAGGAAAACAAATGATGCATAGCCAACCACTCCCAAATGATTGCTACAGAGTCTCAATTAATAAATCGCTAGTAGATGCAGCATGCATACCGGACGTAGGGAATAATGGGTTAAAAACAGTTAGGGAAGGCGTAGGTTATTTCTTTGCATGGCCAAAGGATCAAGTTATTCTTGCTGATCATGAGGAGGTACATACATGTGTTTTTTCAACCTATATATATATATATATAATTCTTCATATTATATTCAATGTTTAATACAAGCGTCTTTTGTTTACTACAGGTTACACCACCAACTACGAAACCAAAAGTTTGTGAAAACATTCTTGGACCAAAATTACAACCGAAGCACAAAAATTATGTCTCTAGTGCAAAAGAAAGCTAAGGCGGGTCCGGGGAAGATTCAAAAGGTTTTAACTTTCAATTGTTGAGAATTTGATTATATGCAACATTAAAATTCTATATATATTTTGTTCATTTATATATATTCGAGTTTTATTGAATTTGAAATTGCTTTTTGTTTTTAATTCTGTTTTATTTATATACTAGCAGTAGTAACTCTGATCCAGCAGTACTAACTTAGTACTAGCAATACTAACATCATTGGTCACTCTTTCTTTAATTCGATGTGTGACTAAATATTACCAAATGCCACACAAATTAAAAATTCATGTGACCATTGGATGAACATTAGTCACACAAAACACACATGTCTGCACTTTAAACATCATATGGTCACACTTATTAACACTTTTGACCACTGTTTGCTTAATTGTATGTGACTAAATACCAAAAAAAAACATGCGTTGTGTGACTAAATATTACAAAAGGCCACACAAACATAAAATTCATGTGGCCATTGGATGATCAATAGTCACAAAAAATACACATTTCTTCATTTTAAACAGCTTATGGTCACACTTATTAACGATTTTGGCCACTGTTCGCTTAATTGAATGTGATTAAATACCCAAAATAAACATGCTTTGTGTGAATAAATATTACTAAAGGCCACGCAAACATAAACTTCTTGTGGCCATTGGATGATCAATAGTCACACAAAATACACATTTCTTCATTTTAAATAGCATATGGTCACACTTATTAACGCTTTTGGCCACTGTTTGCTTAATTGTATGTGACTAAATACCTAAAAGAAACATGCTTTTGTGTGACTAAATATTACAAAAGGCCACGCAAACATAGAATTCATGTGGCCATTGGATGATCAATAGTCACACAAAATATACATTTCTTCATTTTAAACAGCATATGGTCACACTTATTAACGCTTTTGGCCACTGTTTGCTTAATTGTATGTGTAAATACCCAAAAAAAATGCTTTATGTGACTAAATATTACAAAAGGCCACACAAACATAAACTTCATGTGGCCATTGGATGATCAATAGTCACACAAAATACACATTTCTTCACTTTAAACAGCATATGGTCACACTTATTAACACTTTTGGCCACTGTTTGTTTAATGGTATGTGACTAAATACCCAAAATAAATATGCTTTGTGTGACTAAATATTACAAAAGGCCACGCAAACATAAACTTCATGTGGCCATTGGATGATCAATAGTCACACAAAATAAACATTTCTTCACTTTAAACAGCATATGGTCACAATTATTAACACTTTTGGCCACTGTTTGCTTAATGGTATGTGACTAAATGCCCAAAACAAACATGCTTTGTGTGACTAAATATTACAAAAGGCCACGCAAACATAAACTTCATGTGGCCATTGGATGATCAATAGTCACACAAAATACACATTTCTTCACTTTAAACAGCATATGGTCACACTTATTAACACTTTTGGCCACTTTGTGTTAAATTATATGTGACTAACTCCAAAAAAATAACACCCATTGTGTGACTAAATCATCACAAATATCACATTTATTGTGTATTCATGTGGCCACAGGACGGGAAATAGTCACACAAAATACATATTTACTTGAATATATAATCTCAAATGTCACATATATTATATATTTATGTGGCCAAAGGATGAACAATAGTTACTCTAAAAAACATTCGTGTGACTATAAGGTGTTGACGGTCACTGATAATGACTAATCCAACAAAACTTGTGCCTAATTTGTCACACATATTCGGGGTTTTGGTCACTCTTTCTCGATGGAAAAGGTCACGAACTCAACAATGTGACCATATGCCACCTACGGTGGCGGGACCTATGGTGACACACAACAAAAAAAACGTGTGTGACTATATGTATATCGTCACACATTTTTGGCTTGACCAATACAAATTTTTGTACCAGTGGTGCTTATAAAGCTCCCGACAAAGATGGATTCCCTGGTATATTTTTTCAAAAGTATTGGCACATCGTTGGTTATACAGTTAGTAAGGTTGTACAACAGTTTTTTGATGATGGTATCATGCCTCACTCTTTGAATAAAACGCTAGTAGCCTTACTAACAAAGGTCCCTTCTCCAGAGACTATTGGTTAATTCCGCTCGATTAGTCTTTGTAACTTTGTTTATCGATTTATATCAAAAGTAATGACGAATCGGTTGAAACAATTTATGCATTGTATCATTTCCCCACAACAATCCGCATTTATCCCGGGTAGGCTCATTCAAGATTGCATGATTGTTGCTAATGAGGTATTTCATTACATACGAAATAAGAAGAAAGGGGATCAGAAGGTAATGGCCTTAAAGCTTGACCTTAATAAAGCTTTTGATAGAGTTGAATGGGACTTTTTAATGGCAACGTGTTGCAAATTGGGCTTTGGAGATAAATGGTGTAGTTGGGTGTTAGCGTGTATACCTTCTTATGAAATGGATTTTATGATTAATGGGGAACCTATTGGTATGATCAAGCCCTCTAGAGGTATCCATCAAGGAGATCCCATGACACCATACTTGTTTATCATTGTTGCTGATGTTCTATCTCAAATGATAAACAATGCTATGCACCGATCTTTTCTTACAGGTATAAAGATGGCTAGAAATAGTTCAATTATATCTCATATTTTTTTCGCAGACGACTCTTTATTTTTCATCAAAGCAAAGACAACTGAGTGCGACATTTTGCTAGAGCTCATTAATCGTTATTGTGTTGCATCTGGTCAGCGTATAAACTATACCAAGTCTCAACTAATGTTTTCTCCCAATACCCCATCTGATATGCAAAAAGAATTTTGTGATCGTCTTGGTGTTAATATAATGGGACGGCACTCACATTATCTTGGTCTACCATCTATACATGGTCGGAATAAAGGAGAATTATTCTCTTTTATTTGTAGCGTAGGGATTGCACCAGGCTTTACCTCTCAAGGGATCTCGAGAAGCTTACAACCCCCACCAGGCAGTGTACCTGATCGATGTAGTATAGTATAGTGACAAGTACCGGGGGATTGATCATTCAGCTAGGAATAGTGTCGCTAGGATTAGAAAACCTAAAGACTAGGTCTAGATATGAGGGGTGATTCTTTTTGTATTTTTATATTTTTTAGAAAGCAAGTAAACATCTCGGGTTTGAAGGAGTTTGGCGGAATTAGTTGCTAGTCAACTAACCCAATACTAAGATGCAATCAAAATAAAATACTAGAAATGAAAATAAAACTAAATTAAACTAAAGTTGTGAGCAATATGTGGGGAAATTGTGTTTACTTAGATTTCACTACTCCCTAGATATCTTTTACACGTTAATTACTTGTTATAGTTGCGTGGATGACGGATCGTATTCCTTAATACCATTCATGGGGTGGCGTACTTACTTCCCCAATCCTATGAGTGCCTACTTCACTCCTATGTCGAGCCGGCTAAGAAGCTCCTAACATGGGATCATTAGAATTTACTCATGCATTAAATACAACCAATAAAACCTAGTACACATCGGTTCATGTTTCCTAAGACGTTCAAGCATGTTACACAATGGAGATCTATCAGTTTTCTTAAGCCTAACATTGAAATCATTCATCCAATACAACCATAAACAAGTAATCAACACATAATTAACATCTAGGTTTCATTAGATCCAAGCAAACACATGATAGATCTAGCCTAGCATGTTGAAATCAAGACAAGCACAAGATATAGTCAACAACACATAGACATATTGATTGAATTAAGAGAAGACTTATCTCAATAGCACATGAAAGGATTCAAGGGGTGAAAACCCCTGAAAACACTGTAAAATATGACCTAGGGTTTACAAAGTTCGGCCCTAGGTTTCTCCACACAAGTTCCTCTCTAATGAATGTAAAATAGAAAACTATATATAGAGTTTAGAAGGTGACAGCGTCAAGAAAAAATGTCTAACGCCGTCATCTCGCGGCCAAATAGTTCCTCGGACTGCCTAGATCTGGATCTGACGCCGTCTTGTAGTCTCCTTATGCAGGCCGTCACAAATTTAACTCTTGACGCCCTAGTTGTGACGCCGTCGGGTTTGCACTGGGTCGTCACCACTTTTACTCCTGACGCCGTCAGGGTCTTCCTCTTGATGCCGTCAGGTACTGTTCTCAGCATGCAAAATTAAATCTTTGGCGTTTTTGATGAGGCGAAAAATGAACCACTTTTAGGGGGTCATTTAAGCCCGGAATTGAATTTATTTGATCAAATATTGCCCTAAATCGTTCCTTTTGTGATTTTAGGTACTTTGGGAGTGAAATCTGGAAAAGGAAGCAATTCGGACGTTTTTGGAGCATAAAAGTGAAGCAAACGCCAAAGTCTTAATTTTCCTTGCTGGGAACAGTAGGTGACGGCGTCAAGAAGGAATTCCTGACGGCGTCAAGAGCAATTTCCATGACGATCCAGTACAGATTTGACGGCGTCACGAAGTAGGGCGTTAAGAGTAAAATGCATGACGGCCTGGAAATGCATAATACATGACGGCGTCAAAAGTAGATCAAGGCAGTCCGAGAAGAATTTTGGCGGTGAGGTGACGGCGTCACCTATTTGGTCTTGACGCCGTCAGACCCTATTTCCTATATATAGTTTTCTAATTTTCACACATAAAAAAAGAGAAGTTTTGGAGAAACCCTAAGTACGAACTTGGTGCGAATTTTACAGGTTTTTCAAGGGTTCTAAGCCCTTGATACCTTTCATGTGTAATTGAGATAAGTATTCTTTTAATTCAATCAATATGTCTATGTGTTGGTTGTCTATATCTTGTTCTTGTCTTAATTCCATCATGCTAGGCTAGATCTATCTTGTGTTTGCTTGGATCTAATGAAACCTAGATGTTAATTATGTGTTGATTACTTGTTTATAGTTGTTTTGGATGAATGATTTTTATGTTAGGCTTAAGAAAACTGGCAGATCTCTAAATGGTAACATGCTTGAACGTCTTAGGAAACATGAACCGATGTGCACTAGGTCTTTATTGGTTGTATTTAATGCATGAGCCACTGTTTATAATCCCCATGGTTGTGCTGGGCATGGCATAGGGCGAGATAAGAGCTCATAGAATTGGGGAGTTAAGTGCGCCACCCCATGAATGATATTAAGGAATACAATCCGTCATCCATGCAACTATAACAAGTAATTAACGTGTAAAAGATATCTAGGGAGTAGTGAAATCTAAGTAAACACATTTTCTCCACTTATTGCTCACAACTTTAGTATAATTTAGTTTATTTTCATTTTTAGTATTTTATTTTGATTGCATCTTTAGTATTGGGTTAGTTGACTAGCAACTAATTCCGCCCAAATCCTTCAAACCCGAGATTTTAACTTGCTTCCTAAAAAATATAAAAATACAAAAATAATTATCCCTCACCTTTAGAACTAGTATTTAGGTTTTCTAATCCTAGCGACACTATTCCTAGCTGAACGATCAATCCCCCGGTACTTGTCACTATACTATGCTACAACGATCAGGTACACTGCCTGGTGGGGGTTGTAAGCTTCTCAAGATCCCTTGAGAGGTAAAGCCTGGTGTGATTCCCACGTATCAAGTTTCTGGCGCCGCATCCCGGGGAATAGTTATTGTCTAGGTTAGAATTTCTTTGTATTAGGTCTACTTGCTAGATTCCTTTCTGGTAAGATTTTAGTTTTATTTTTTAGGATTTCTTTAGTCTATCTTTTTCTTTGTGTGTTTGTTCGTAATTTCCATTGACTCTTCCGTTCACCATTATGGAGTACGCGAATCCACCATACCACCAACCACAAAGGCCATTCTACCCTATTGACATCTCAAATTTCAAACAATATCGAGATGAACCCATATATGATGCATGGACTCATTTTAGAAATTTACTCTGAAAATTCCCTCATCATAGTTTCGCTTTAGCATACCTAACCCGAACCTTTTACTGTCGTGTTGGCTAATATGACCTAATGCGCATTGAGGATTTTGCCAATGGGGACTTTAGGGAATTAAGTGCTGAAGAAGCATGGGATGCCATAAAGGATTGTGCCCAATATTATTATAGGGTAGACAACCCAACAAACGTTAGCACAAGTCAATTGAATATAAATTTCCAGGATCATGAAACAAGTTTGTTTGGGGATGAATATATTAGTGTTGAGATACCTAAGTGGTTGTCAGGTAATGTCATAGTACAAAACAAACACATAGGTAATCTAGATAAAATGGAGGATGAGGTAAGTAACGTAAGCCCATCAAGTACCCCATAAGTCCTACCATCATTTGAGGCATACACACTGCCCGTGACTTACCCGGAAAAAGTAGAGGAGACAATAGGAACCCCAATAGAGGTGGAGCCCTTGGACCAAACGCAATTAGAAGAAATAGTTTTGAATACTTGTATTCATAACCTTTCTTTTAGTTCTATGGAAGTTCCTAGTTTTGATGAACCGGAGCCTCAACCAAAGCCGTTACATAATCTTCCATCTTTAGATGTGAATTTAGGTATTGAAAAAGGCCCCGATCCACCCATCAAACCATATAATCCGGGTAGTCTTATGATAAAGGTAGTGGACTCTAAGCCTTGTAGAGAGGAAGCCAATATAGGAGTGGAAAATGACCTTACATGCTTACATCACCCATTTATGATTGACCGCAAGAAACATTATGGGTTTAAACCGGGTTTATTAGGTCAAGATGGATCCCCAACTAGTAGTCTCTTAAAGTTGATAGAAAATGATCCCTTTCTAGGAGAAAATCTTAATCCACCCATTAACCCGATTGAATTTGGTAAGGTTATGATGATAGGAGCACACCCCTTTGAGCATATAATTCATCCACCACACATTCCTCACAAGGCATATTTCCACCCTAAGGGTGTGTATCGCTACTTCTACCCGCACTTAATCCTAAGTGTAGGGAAAACCTCCCTTCTTTCCGTTAAATAAGGGTAGAGTCAGGCTCGTGACTCGAACAAAAACAAGCGCTTCTTGCGAGGCAACCCATGTTTTGTGTGATTTTATTTTGTTTGTTTGTTATTTGCTTCCGTATGCATGCTTTATTTTTATTGTTGGTAGATCATGTTTCTAAACTAAATAGTGGTTATACTTTACTTTGTTGTTTTGGCCTAGTCTTAACTCCACCTAAAGGTATTTTTGCAAAAGATAAGTGTAAGGGGAAACCCCAAATGTGTTTTTAAGAAACAAACCGATCATGATTCTCCACAATATTAAATGAACATGCATATTCATATTTGTTAGAGACAAATGCTTGTATTGAGTCATAATGAAGTTTTGCAGGATTTTCCAGGAAGTAGGACCAAGTTTTTCCAGAAATTTTCCGGAAACTTAACATAAGAATTTTTGCAGGTCACTTCTGACGGCGTCAAGAGTTAACTCCTGAAGGCGTCACGTGTAAAAATCTAGAAATTTTACCAGTTTTGTTTTTCTAACGGAGTCTTATGGTTTTTGTGAATTATTAAGTTTTATAATCTCCAGGAAATCTGCAAACTTCATTCCACAAGCATTATATCTTATCGTGTTTTCTAGGATTTAGTAACTTATATAGGATGCCGCCGATTTTACGCGAGGTTGTTTTGTCTATTTTCTCAGGTTTTACAGGTTATGTATGACAAGAAGATGATTATTATTCTGGAAGGGAAGTTTTGATTGTTCATTTTCTTGGAGGAAGATTTAACCTGGCCACCTTATTATCCATACCGAGCGAATCAGGGGAGTATTTGATTTCATTCCTTTTACTTATTTCACTATTACATTCTTTACTTGAACATTGGGGACAATGTTCATCTTAAGTGTAAGGGGAGGGTAAAAAGATGATACCTTACATATACACTTTCGCTTGAGTTTGTTTGTTTGATGGTAGATGTGTAATAAAACTATGAGAAATACTTGTTAGTGCAATTTTAGCGCCAAATTTAAATTTTTTTACAACATTTAGGAGTGAAACTTTAGCCATAGCAAGCGTCTCTTGGATAGGAGATTGTATGACTAGCACATAACCGTATATTCAGAAAAATTTTCCACCCAAATATGTGAGGTTCGCCTTTAGATTTGATAGGAAAAGCATTTACTATTAGTGCTTATGAGTGTACCGGTAGCATTTAGATTCTAGAACTTGCGTTAGTGATGCATCCCGAGACCGCTAGTGAGACTACATTCGTGTAGTAGGATTTACTATATGATAAGAGGCATTAGAATCACCCTTGTGTTAAACCCGTATCATGATTACTTGATCATTTAAGTCATATTACTTGGCTAGTTAAGTCAACTAATTTTTCCCACACCCTTAGCGTTGTACTAATTCTTAGTACACGAAACCCCTAGTACACCCCTCCGAGCCTATCTTTTCGTTTCTAACTTTAAGCATTTTACTTAAAGGAAGAATTTGTTACACCTCACATAAATGTACACCCAAATCGCCTTAGCCTTCCATGTATGTGCTCATTTTTAGTGCATTATTGTTATTTGTTAAACCCTAAGTTAACTTTCTAATTGATTACATGGTTGCTAAGTCGAATCATATCCTTGTACATATTGTTTTGGGACGATTGGGACTCATGGGTAAAGTACTTATTTATGGAGTAATGGGGAAGAACATCATTTATTACCCCCATATGTACGTTAATCTTAAAAGTGCTCCAAATGTTTTGATTTTCTTAATTCGAGTCATTAGATTAGTTTATTGTAAAGTATGTAAAAATTCAAGTGTAAGGGGAATTTTCAACCCCTATGATGTATTATTTTGGATGGTAGGGTAAGAGTGTATGCAAAAAAAAATAATAAAAAAAAAGAAAAAATAAAAAAAAAGAAAAAAAAAAGAAAGAAAAAAAAAAATAGAAAAGAAAAAAAAAACATACGGACTACCATCCCTTTTTATTCTATGTTCATTTTATGTTTTTGTTATTTTTCATTTATTAGCTTAAGTCGAGTCTAGTCTTGGCTTAGCAACGCCATATTATACATGTAATTAACCAAGATTGTTAACTCGCTACCAGTAAAAACTTCCTTTATCCAACAAAACCGTGTATTTCATATCCCTACACCTAACGTTACAACCCTTTTAAAAGACCTCTTTGATAGTTTATCCTAGGTGCTTACGCCATGTGGTGGAGGTTTGATCTTTTCCCAAGCCTATGGTTATCTATTTTGCTATGACAGGTAGTGAGAGATATCTTCCGTTTCCATATTGTAATTTATACTTTATTACACCCGAGAGATGTGAGTATCTAAACACTATTTGTGAGGTGCTTGTGTATGACCTCCGTGCTTGTCTATTGGTCTTTAGTGGAAAGATTATTTGTTGTAATTACTTTTATATTAGTGTTAAATGACCCCTAACTTATATTTTGAGTAGAATAAAAGCGCATTTGCTTGAGGACAAGCAAATCTCAAGTGTAAGGGTATATGATGAGGCGAAAAATGAACCACTTTTAGGGGGTCATTTAAGCCCGGAATTGAATTTATTTGATCAAATATTTCCCTAAATCGTTCCTTTTGTGATTTTAGGTACTTTGGGAGTGAAATCTGGAAAAGGAAGCAATTCGGACGTTTTTGGAGCATAAAAGTGAAGAAAACGCCAAAGTCTTAATTTTCCTTGCTGGGAACAGTAGGTGACGGCGTCAAGAACAATTTCCATGACGATCCAGTACAGATTTGACGGCGTCACGAAGTAGGGCGTCAAGAGTAAAATGCATGACGGCCTGGAAATGCATAATACATGACGGCGTCAAAAGTAGATCAAGGTAGTCCGAGAAGAATTTTGGCGGCGAGGTGACGGCGTCACCTATTTGGTCTTGAAGACGTCAGACCCTATTTCCTATATATAGTTTTCTAATTTTCACACATAAAAAAAGAGAAGTTTTGGAGAAACCCTAAGTACGAACTTGGTGCGAATTTTACAGGTTTTTCAAGGGTTCTAAGCCCTTGATACCTTTCATGTGTAATTGAGATAAGTATTTTTTTAATTCAATCAATATGTCTATGTGTTGGTTGTCTATATCTTGTTCTTGTCTTAATTCCATCATGCTAGGCTAAATCTATCTTGTGTTTGCTTGGATCTAATGAAACCTAGATGTTAATTATGTGTTGATTACTTGTTTATAGTTGTTTTGGATGAATGATTTTTATGTTAGGATTAAGAAAACTGGCAGATCTCCAAATGGTAACATGCTTGAACGTCTTAGGAAACATGAACCGATGTGCACTAGGTCTTTATTGGTTGTATTTAATGCATGAGCCACTGTTTATAATCCCTATGGTTGTGCTGGGCATGGCATAGGAGGAGATAAGAGCTCATAGAATTGGGGAGTTAAGTGCGCCACCCCATGAATGATATTAAGGAATACAATCCATCATCCATGCAACTATAACAAGTAATTAACGTGTAAAAGATGTCTAGGGAGTAGTGAAATCTAAGTAAACACATTTTCTCCACTTATTGCTCACAACTTTAGTATAATTTAGTTTATTTTCATTTTTAGTATTTTATTTTGATTGCATCTTTAGTATTGGGTTAGTTGACTAGCAACTAATTCCGCCCAAATCCTTCAAACCCGAGATTTTAACTTGCTTCCTAAAAAATATAAAAATACAAAAATAATCATCCCTCACCTTTAGAACTAGTATTTAGGTTTTCTAATCCTAGCGACACTATTCCAAGCTGAACGATCAATCCCCCGGTACTTGTCACTATACTATACTACAACGATCAGGTACACTGCCTGGTGGGGGTTGTAAGCTTCTCAAGATCCCTTGAGAGGTAAAGCCTGGTGCGATTCCCACGTATCAAGTTTTTGGCGCCGCAGCCTGGGGAATAGTTATTGTCTAGGTTAGAATTTCTTTGTATTAGGTCTACTTGCTAGATTCCTTTCTAGTAAAATTTTATTTTTATTTTTAGGATTTCTTTAGTCTATCTTTTTCTTTGTGTGTTTGTTCGTAATTTCCATTGACTCTTCCGTTCACCATTATGGAGTACGCGAATCCACCATACCACCAACCACAAAGGCCATTCTACCCTATTGACATCTCGAATTTCAAACAATATCGAGATGAACCCATATATGATGCATGGACTCGTTTTAGAAATTTACTCCGAAAATTCCCTCATCATAGTTTCGCTTTAGCATACCTAACCCGAACCTTTTACTATCGTGTTGGCCAATATGACCTAATGCGCATTGAGGATTTTGCCAATGGGGACTTGATGAGGCGAAAAATGATCCGTTTTTAGGGGGTCATTTAAGCCCGAATCCGACTTTATTTGATCAAATATTGCCCTAAATCGTTCCTTTTGTGATTTTAGGTGTTTGGAGAGTGAATTCTGGAAAAGCTATTTTGGACGTTTTTGGAGCATAAAAGTGAAGAAAACGGCTAAGTACCAAATTTCCATGCTGAAAATACAAGGTGACGGCGTCAAGACCACCATCTTGACGGCGTCAGACATGAGGAATTAAACACCGAAGGTGGTGACGGCGTCAGAAGGATTCGTGACGGCGTCAAAGTGGCAAAATTAATATACCGTGGGTGGTGACGGCGTCACATAGGCCGTCATAAGTGGATCAAGGCCGTCCGAGGAAGTATATGGCGGCGAGGTGACGGCGTCACAAGTAACTCTTGACGCCGTCAGACTATTTTTCCTATATATAGTTTTCTAGTTTTTTCATTAAAAAAGAGAAGTTTTGGTGAAACCCTAAAGACGATTTTGGTGCCTCTTTTACAGGTTTTTCAAGGGTTCCAAACCCTTGAGACCTTGCATTATAATTGAGATAAGTGTACTTTCAATTCAATCAATATGTCTATGTGTTGGTTGTTTATATCTTGTTCTTGTCTCAATTCCATTATGCTAGGCTAGATCTCTTTTGTGTTTGCTTAGATCTAATGAAACCTAGATGTTGATTATGTGTTGATTACTTGTCTATTCTTGTTTTGAATGAATGATTTATATGTTAGGCTTAAGAAAACTGGCAGATCTCCAAATGGTAACATGCTTGAACGTCTTAAGAAACATGAACCGAGGCGTACTAGGTCTTTATTGGTTGTATTTAATGCATGAGCCACTGTTTACAATCCCTATAGTTGTGCTGGGTCATGGTGTAGGAGGAGATAAGAGCTCATAGAGTTGGGGAGTTATGTATGCCACCCCACGAATGGTATTAAGGAATACAATCCGTCATTCATACAAGTGTAACAAGTAATTAACATGTAAAAGATATCTAGGGAGTAGTGAAGTCTAAGTAAACACAATTTCTCCAACCACTGCTCACAACTTTAGTATAAATTAGTTTAATTTCATTTTCATTATTTTAATAGCTTTGGGTTAGTTGAATAGCAACTAATTCCGCCCACTCCTTCAAAACCCGAGATTTTACTTGCTTTCATAAAAATATAAAAATACAAAAATAATCATCCCTCACCTCTAGAACTATTAATTAGGTTTTCTAATCCTAGCGACACTATTCCTAAGCTGAACGATCAATCCCCCGGTACTTGTCACTATACTATACTACAACGATCAGGTACACTGCCTGGTGGGGGTTGTAAGCTTCTCGAGATCCCTCGAGAGGTAAAGCAAGGTGCGATTCCCACGCATCAAGTTTTTGGCGCCGCAGCCCGGGGAATAGTTATTGTCTAGGTTAGGATTTCTTTTTATTAGGTCTACTTGCTAGATTCCTTTCTAGTAAGATTTTTATTTTTATTTTTAGGTATTCTTTAGTCTATCTTATTTCTTCGTGCCTTTGTTTGTAACGCTTCACCATTCACCATCATGGCAACCAACGAATTCTCCAACCTTAGGATCACTAGAAGTCGTAGCACCACTAAAGACCTCGTCTTGCCTTATGCAGAACCCGAAAGAGAAATGTGTAGGTTAAGACGAACTCACTCAACACCTGAACCATCCAGCATTGCTATCGACTTTGATGCACCTCTCTCTGGAGAAAATT
Organism: Artemisia argyi; assembly: GCA_030686995.1. NCBI lineage: Eukaryota > Viridiplantae > Streptophyta > Magnoliopsida > Asterales > Asteraceae > Artemisia > Artemisia argyi. The sequence goes on along the minus strand of CM060707.1, from coordinate 145,393,727 downwards.
CAGAAAATCACATCACAACCCCGAGCTCCCACAATGAGACGAATACTCCTATAATACCTCCTCCTAAGTGTCTCAAGGATTACTCTTCCCCAACTCCTCGTGGGTTTTCCAATGCCATTGTTTATCCAAACGAACATACCAACGAGGTCTTGCATGCAAATGGTATTTGGCTTGTCAAAAGTGTGTGTAAGTTCCACGGACTTGATGAGGAAAACCCGATCCAACACATCAAGGACTTCCTAAAAATAGTGGATACCATCCATACGGGTGGGACTACTAGAAACACATCCCGACTGCGATTCTTCCCTTTCACCTTATACGAAAAAGCCCAAGAATGGTATAACAAACTCCCTTCCGAATCTATTTTCACATGGGAGCAACTCATATCCAAGTTCTATGAGAAGTTCTTTCCACCTGGAAAAACCTCAGCGTTTAGGGATAGGATCCTTCGTTTCCGAAAGGGGAAGGATGAACCCTTCCATAAAGCGTGGACTAGATTCAAAGATTTAATAAGACAAGTTCCACATCATGGCATTGAACTTTGGCTCTTGGTCCAAATCTTTTACGAAAATATCTCCTCTAATGACCGGAACGGAATCAACCAATCTAGAAAAGGAAGATTGGCCAATCTTAGTGCCGAGGAAGGATGGGACAGGATTGAAGAATATGCCCAAGACTAGGATGACACTTGGGATGAACCTGAGTCGACTATCGGCATTTCTGAAACCACCTCGGATCGATTAAGCAAAGTTCACAAAAGAATGGATTGCCTAGCTGGATCACAACCACTTAAAATGCTGTCAAATCCTTACTTGATCTGCGATTACTGTGGAGGTCCGCATGAGGTAGAGGAATGCGGAGGAGCAGCCACAACTGAACATGCATGCTTGTCAGGAGGAGACATTTATGCTGATCCCTCCCTTTTGCTTTTCTACCAAAATGATGATTATACCCTTTGGGGAAATCTGGTAAGGAAAAGAGAAGGGGAGGGAGGCCCTGAATTCAAGATCAGGAGCAATTTCGAAGATGACCTTGGTCACTTCACTCAAGAAAAAGACTTGCAAATGAAAGGGCTTAATGAGCTTTTCGACAAACAGCAGGAGGATGTCGGAGAATTTTTCAGCAAGCTTAACTCAGCCCTAGATAACCTCCAACCACCGTCAGAAAGAAGAAAAGATCCCATGCTCACGATAACCACACGGGCCGGAACGACAACCAAGGACCCTCCTTACCCAAATTCGTCCCCCGTCACACTCGATTCAGACAAACCTGGGGAGGAGGAGCAGGATGTCGGCATTGGCACCCCGGACCAACCACCCGTGACAACCCCCTCCCCATCAGCCCTTCCTAACCCACCTGTGAGAATTCCATACCCATCCCGACTAAGGAACCAGAAAATGGAGAATGATAACAAGAGGTTCTTGTCATACCTAAAAGACTCGGTTGTCACCATACCTCTCCTGGATGCTTGCTATCACATGCCAAAGTATAGCACATACTTCAAAAAGCTGCTCGCTAACAGGAAGAAGCTCGAGGGTCTTGTAACCCTAGGGGAAGAATGCTCAGTGGTGACCCATCGAGGGCTACCAAAGAAGGTAGACGATCCGGGCAGCTTCACCTTACCGTGCTCTATAGGACCTCTATCAATCAAGAATGCTCTTGCCGATTTGGGAGCAAGTATCAATCTCATGCCTCTCTCTATGTTCCGTAAACTAGGATATTCCGGATTGAAGCCTACCCGTATGAACATCCAACTAGCCGATAGATCAGTCAAGTACCCCGAAGGGATATGTGAGAACGTGCTAGTCAAGGTTGGGAAATTCAAATTCCCGGTCGACTTCGTAATCCTGGATATGGAGGAAGACGACGTGGTACCTATCATTTTAGGTAGAGCATTTCTTGCTACCGCTCGTGCAATCATCGATGTCTACGATGGCAAATTGACCTTACGAGTAGAAGACGATAGCACAACCTTCGACATTAAGGATTCTATGGACCTCTCCCTCGAAGCATCCAACCGGCTCTACTTTATCGGGGAAGTAGATGAGCTCACATATATCATTGATGATTGCATCGATGAACAAATCGATGAAGGCTGGCTACGGGACGAGAGTTTTCTGCCTTTGCTGGAGGTGGAAAAGACGGAGGAAGTTAATGCAGTCTCCTTCTATCCCAGACAAGAGGCAACGGAGCATCTCGAGCTCCGAAAGCCCGAGAACAAGCTCAAACCTTCTATTATCGAGCCCCCTGACGTTGATCTTAAAGAGCTCCCTAATCATTTGGAGTATGCCTTTCTTCAGGGAGAAAACCAACTCCCGGTAATCATAAACTCTTCCTTGGAAAAGGAACAAAAAGTTAAACTCTTAGAGGTCCTAAAGAAATACAAGGGGGTACTCGCATGGAGTGTGGCCGACATTAAGGGGATTGACTCCACTTTTTGCACACATAAGATTCTTATGGAGGAAGATTATAAACCCACTGTGCAACCCCAGAGGCGAGTGAACCCTAACATTAAGAGGTAGTGAAGAAGGAAGTTATCAAACTTTTGGATGCAGGACTGATTTACCCGATCTCGGATAGCCCATGGGTTAGTCCTGTGCAGGTTGTACCTAAAAAGGGTGGAATGACTGTAGTAAAAAATGACAAGGGTGAGATGGTGCCCCAGAGAACTGTCACTGGATGGCAGGTATGCATTGACTATCGAAAGCTCAACGATGCCACGAGGAAAGATCACTTTCCCTTACCATTCATTGATCAGATGTTAGAAAGATTATCTGGACACGAGTACTATTGCTTCTTAGATGGATTCTCTGGATATTTTCAAATCCCCATAGCACCTGAGGACCAAGAAAAGACCACGTTTACTTGCCCCTATGGAACGTTTGCCTACAAAAGGATGCCTTTTGGGCTATGTAATGCCCCCGCCACTTTCCAACGTTGCATGACCGCAATCTTTCACGAACTCATGGAAGACAGCATGGAAGTATTCATGGATGACTTTTCAGTCTTCGGAAACTCCTTCAACCGCTGTCTTGCTAATTTAGAAAAGATGCTTAAACGTTGCGAGGAAACCAACTTGGTGTTGAACTGGGAAAAGTGTCATTTCATGGTAAAGGAAGGGATTGTGTTGGGGCATAAGATTTCAGGGAACGGGATAGAGGTGGACCAAGCTAAGGTTGAAGCTATATCTAAGTTACCATACCCCACGACTGTTAAGGTAATACGCAGCTTTTTAGGGCACGCCGGATTTTATCGGAGATTCATCAAAGACTTCTCCAAAATTGCCCGGCCAATGACTCAATTGCTTGTGAAGGATGCTCCATTCGATTTTTCCCAAGAATGCAAAGATGCTTTCGACCTCCTAAAAAGGGAACTCACTCAAGCTCCGATCATGATCACACCCAACTGGGAGTTACCATTTGAAATAATGTGTGACGCTAGCGACTTCGCTGTCGGGGCTGTATTAGATCAGCGACGTGACAAGCTTTTCCAACCTATTTACTACGCTAGCAAAACCATGAATCCCGCCCAAGCGAACTTCTCCACCACCGAAAAAGAATTATTAGCCGTAGTGTTTGCATTCGACAAATTCCGACAATATCTTGTCCTTTCAAAGACAGTCGTCTTCACTGACCACTCAGCTCTTAGATATCTGTTTGCGAAACAGGACGCCAAGCCACGACTGATTCGGTGGATCTTGTTGCTACAAGAATTTGATGTTGAGATTCGCGATAAGAGGGGGGCAGAGAATCTAGCCGCCGATCATCTATCTCGTCTTGAAAACCCCCTGGATAAACACGATAGAAGTGAGATTAAGGATTCGTTTCCTGACGAACAACTAATGTCTATCCTTGATTCGGAACCATGGTACGCCGACTTTGCCAATTACTTCGCAAGTAGATGTAGGCTTGTTCCTGAACACCTAACTAAATACGAGAGGAAGAGGTTCTTTTCCCAGCTAAAATATTACTTCTGGGATGAACCATTTTTATTCCGAAGGTGTCCTGACCACATTATAAGGCGTTGTGTTTCGGAGAATGAGGCAGTAAAAATCATGAGGGAATGTCACTCCGGTCCCTCTGGAGGGCATCATGGGATAAATGTTACTGCTCAAAAGATTCTCGATGCAGGATTCTATTGGCCCACAATTTTCCGTGATGTAAAAGATATGGTACAAGCGTGTGATGCATGTCAACGGGCTGGAAATATATCACATAGGGATGAGGCACCTCAGAACTTTATACAAGTTTGTGAGGTATTCGATGTTTGGGGGATTGACTTTATGGGACCCTTTCCGTCCTCAGGGGGGAAACGAGTACATCTTAGTCGCCATTGACTATGTTTCGAAATGGGTTGAAGCACAAGCCCTTAGGACTAATGATGCTAGAGTGGTCATTCATTTCCTGAAAAAGCTTTTCGCAAGATTCGGGATTCCGAAAGCTCTCATCAGTGATAGGGGGACACATTTTTGCAACGCACAAATGGAAAAGGTCATGAAGAGGTATGGAGTACCCCACCGATTCTCCACCGCCTATCATCCACAGACCAATGGCCAAGTCGAAAACACCAATAGAGCTATTAAAAGAATACTTGAAAAAACGGTTAGTCAAAACAGAAAGGACTGGTCATTCAAACTCGACGAAGCCTTATGGGCATTCCGAACTGCTTACAAAACACCTATTGGAACGACCCCGTTCCGCATGGTGTATGGTAAGGCATGTCACTTACCGGTAGAATTAGAACACAAGGCTTATTGGGCGCTTAAGGCATGCAACTTAGATTACACAACTGCGGGGAACAGTAGGTTTTTGCAATTACACGAGCTTGATGAGCTTAGATTGGAAGCCTACGAATCCTCCATCACATATAAAGAGAGAGCTAAAAGATGGCATGATCAAAGAATTAAGAAACCCAAAGAATTTTCAGAAGGAGACAAGGTCCTATTATACAATTCTCGGTTGAGATTATTTCCGGGAAAACTTAAGTCTAGATGGTATGGGCCGTTCACGGTGAAGAATTCCTCTAAATTTGGAGCTGTAGTGTTAGTTGATGATGAGGGTAGGGAATTCACGGTTAACATACAACGTGTAAAACATTACCAAGAAAATAACAATAAAATGATTAATGAGGAGGATGTGATGTTTGATGATGAAGTCACGTAGTAACCCACGACTTTGAGTCTAGCTACAAGACTCGTAAATAAAGAAAAGCGCTTCTTGGGAGGCAACCCATGTTTTGTGTGATTTTTATTTGTTTGATTGTTATTTGCTTCCGTATGCATGTTTTATTTTTATTGTTGGTTGATCATGTTTCTCAATTAAAATGTAAAATACTTTATTATGTTGTTTGGCCTAGTCTTAACTTCAACCTAAAGGTATTTTTGCAAAAGATAAGTGTAAGGGGAAACCCCAAATATGTTTTTAAGAAACAAACCGATCATGATTCTCCACAATATTTAATGAACATGTATATTCGTATTTGTTAGAGTCAAATGCTTGTATTGAGTCATAATGAAGTTTTGCAGGATTTTCCAGGAAGTAGGACAAAGTTTTTCTAGAAATTTTCCGGAAACTTAACATAAGAATTTCTGCAGGTCCATTCTGACGGCGTCAGGGTATTGCTCTTGACGGCGTCAGGAGTTAAAATCTGGAAATTTTACCGGTTTTGTTTTTCTAACGGAGTCTTATGGTTTTTGTGGATTATTAAGTTTTATAATCTCCAGGAAGTCTGCAAACTTCATTCCACAAGCATTATATCTTTGTTTTCTAGGATTTAGTAACTTATATAGGATGCCGCCGATTTTACGCGAGGTTGCCTTGTCTATTGTTGTCAGGATTTACAGGTTATTTATGACAAGAAGATGATTTATATTCTGGAAGGGAAGCTTTGATTGTTCGTTCTCTTGGAGGAAGATTTAACCTAGCCAACCTATAATCCATACCCAGCGAATCAGGGGAGTATTTGATTTCATTCTCTTTACTTTTTAGCTTTTACATTCTTTACTTGAACATTGGGACAATGTTCATCTTAAGTGTAAGGGGAGGGTAAAAAGATGATACCTTACGTATGCACTTTCGCTTGAGTTTGTTTTGTTTAATAGTAGATGAGTAATAAAACTACGAGAAATACTTGTTAGTGTAATTTTAGCGCCAAATTTAAAATTTTTTACATTATTTAGGAGTGAAACTTTAGCCATAGCAAGCGTCTCATGGATAGGAGGTTGTATGACTAGCACATAACCGTATATTCAGAAAAATTTTCCACCCAAAAATGTGAGGTTCGCCTTTAGTTTTGATAGGAAAAGCATTTACTATTAGTGCTTATGAGTGTACCGGTAGCATTTAGATTCTAGAACTTGCGTTAGTGATGCATCCCGAGACTGCTAGTGAGACTACATTCGTGTAGTAGGATTTACTACATGATAAGAGGCATTAGGATCACCCTTGTGTTAAACCCGTATTATAATTACTTGACCATTTAAGTCATATTACTTGGCTAGTTAAGTCAACTAATTTTTCCCACACCCTTAGCGTTGTACTCATTTTTAGTACATGATACCCCTAGTACACCCCTCCGAGCCTATCTTTTCGTTTCTAACTTTAAGCATTTTACTTAAAGGAAGAATTTGTTACACCCCACTTAAATGTACACCCAAATCGCCTTAGCCTTCCGTGTATGCGCTCATTTTTAGTGCATTATTGTTATTTGTTAAACCCTAAGTTAACTTTCTAATTGATTACATGGTTGCTAAGTCGAGTCATATCCTTATACATATTGTTTTGGGACTCATGGGTAAGTACTTATTTTATGGAGTAATGGGGAAGAACATCACTTATTACCCCCATACGTACGTTAATCTTAAAAGTGCTCCAAGTGTTTTGATTTTCTTAATTCGAGTCATTAGATTAGTTAATTGTAAAGTATGTAAAGATTCAAGTGTAAGGGGATTGCTCAAACCCCTATGATGTATTATTTTGGATGGTAGGGTAAGAGTGTATGCAAAAAAAAAAAAAAAAAAAAAAAAAAAAAAAAAAAAAAAAAAAAAAAAGAGAAAAAAACATACGGACTACCATCCCGTTTTCATTCTACGTTTTTGTTATTTTTCATTTATTAGCTTAAGTCGAGTCTAGTCTTGGCTTAGCAACGCCATCTTGTACATGTAATTAACCGAGATTGTTAACTCGCCACCAGTAAAACTTCCTTTATCCAACAAAACCGTGTAATTCATATCCCTACACCTAACGTTATAACCCTTTAAAAGATCTCTTTGATAGTTTATCCTAGGTGCTTACGCCATGTGGTGGAGGTTTGATCCTTTCCCAAGCCTATGGTAATCTATTTTGCTATGACAGGTAGTGAGAGATATCTTCCATTTCCATAATGTTATATTACTTTATTACACCCGAGAGATGTGAGTATCTAAACACTATTTGTGAGGTGCTTGTGTATGACCTCCGTGCTTGTCTATTGGTCTTTAGTGGAACGATTATTTGTTGTAATTACTTTTATATTAGTGTTAAATGACCCCTAACTTGTCTTTTGAGTAGAATAAAAGCTCATTTGCTTGAGGACAAGCAAATCTCAAGTGTAAGGGTATATGATGAGGCGAAAAATGATCCGTTTTTAGGGGGTCATTTAAGCCCGAATCCGACTTTATTTGATCAAATATTGCGCTAAATCGTTCCTTTTGTGATTTTAGGTGTTTGGAGAGTGAATTCTGGAAAAGAAGCTATTTTGGACGTTTTTGGAGCATAAAAGTGAAGAAAACGGCTAAGTACCAAATTTCCATGCTGAAAATACAAGGTGACGGCGTCAAGACCACCATCTTGACGGCGTCAGACATGAGGAATTAAACACCGAAGGTGGTGACGGCGTCAGAAGGATTCGTGACGGCGTCAAAGTGGCAAAATTAATATACCGTGGGTGGTGACGGCGTCACATAGGCCGTCATAAGTGGATCAAGGCTGTCCGAGGAAGTATATGGCGGCGAGGTGACGGCGTCACAAGTAACTCTTGACGCCGTCAGACTATTTTTCCTATATATAGTTTTCTAGTTTTTTCATTAAAAAGGAGAAGTTTTGGTGAAACCCTAAAGACGATTTTGGTGCCTCTTTTACAGGTTTTTCAAGGGTTCCAAACCCTTGAGACCTTGCATTGTAATTGAGATAAGTGTACTTTCAATTCAATCAATATGTCTATGTGTTGGTTGTTTATATCTTGTTCTTGTCTCAATTCCATTATGCTAGGCTAGATCTCTTTTGTGTTTGCTTAGATCTAATGAAACCTAGATGTTGATTATGTGTTGATTACTTGTCTAATCTTGTTTTGAATGAATGATTTATATGTTAGGCTTAAGAAAACTGGCAGATCTCCAAATGGTAACATGCTTGAACGTCTTAAGAAACATGAACCGAGGCGTACTAGGTCTTTATTGGTTGTATTTAATGCATGAGCCACTGTTTACAATCCCTATAGTTGTGCTGGGTCATGGTGTAGGAGGAGATAAGAGCTCATAGAGTTGGGGAGTTATGTATGCCACCCCACGAATGGTATTAAGGAATACAATCCGTCATTCATACAAGTGTAACAAGTAATTAACATGTAAAAGATATCTAGGGAGTAGTGAAGTCTAAGTAAACACAATTTCTCCAACCACTGCTCACAACTTTAGTATAAATTAGTTTAATTTCATTTTCATTATTTTAATAGCTTTGGGTTAGTTGAATAGCAACTAATTCCGCCCACTCCTTCAAAACCCGAGATTTTACTTGCTTTCATAAAAATATAAAAATACAAAAATAATCATCCCTCACCTCTAGAACTATTAATTAGGTTTTCTAATCCTAGTGACACTATTCCTAAGCTGAACGATCAATCCCCCGGTACTTGTCACTATACTATACTACAACGATCAGGTACACTGCCTGGTGGGGGTTGTAAGCTTCTCGAGATCCCTCGAGAGGTAAAGCAAGGTGCGATTCCCACGCATCAGGACATTAGGGAATTAAGTGCTGAAGAAGCATGGGATGCCATAGAGGATTGTGCCCAATATTATTATAGGGTAGACAACCCAACAAACGTTAGCATAAGTCAATTGAATATAAATTTCCAGGATCATGAAACAAGTTTGTTTGGGGATGAATATATTAGTGTTGAGATATCTAAGTGGTTGTCATGTAATGCCATAGTACAAAACAAACACATAGGTAATCTAGATAAAATGGAGGATGAGGTAAGTAACGTAAGCCCATCAAGTACCCCACAAGTCCTACTATCATTTGAGGCATACACACTGCCCGTGACTTACCCGGAAAAAGTAGAGGAGACAATAGGAACCCCAATAGAGGTGGAGCCCTTGGACCAAATGCAATTAGAAGAAATAGTTTTGAATACTTGTAGTCATAACCTTTCTTTTAGTTCAATGGAAGTTCCTAGTTTTGATGAACCGGAGCCTCAACCAAAGCCGTTACTTAATCTTCCATCTTTAGATGTGAATTTAGGTATTGAAAATGGCCCCGATCCACCCATCAAACCATATAGTCCGGGTAGTCTTATGATAAAGGTAGTGGACTCTAAGCCTTGTAGAGAGGAAGCCAATATAGAAGTGGAAAATGACCTTACATGCATACATCACCCATTTATGATTGATCGCAAGAAACATTATGGGTTTAAACCGGGTTTATTAGGTCAAGATGGATCCCCAACTAGTAGTCTCTTAAAGTTGATAGAAAATGATCCCTTTCTAGGAGAAAATCTTAATCCACCCATTAACCCGATTGAATTTGGTAAGGTTATGATGATAGGAGCACACCCCTTTGAGCATATAATTCATCCACCACACGTTCCTCACAAGGCATATTTCCACCCTAAGGGTGTGTATCGCTACTTCCACCCGCACTTAATCCTAAGTGTAGGGAAAACCTCCCTTCTTTCCGTTAAATAAGGGTAGAGTCAGGCTCGTGACTCGAACAAAAACAAGCGCTTCTTGGGAGACAACCCATGTTTTGTGTGATTTTATTTTGTTTCTTTGTTATTTGCTTCCGTATGCATGCTTTATTTTTATTGTTGGTAGATCATGTTTCTAAACTAAATAGTGGAAATACTTTACTTTGTTGTTTTGGCCTAGTCTTAACTCCACCTAAAGGTATTTTTGCAAAAGATAAGTGTAAGGGGAAACCCCAAATGCGTTTTTAAGAAACAAACCGATCATGATTCTCCACAATATTAAATGAACATGCATATTCGTATTTGTTAGAGACAAATGCTTGTATTGAGTCATAATGAAGTTTTGCAGGATTTTCCAGGAAGTAGGACCAACTTTTTTCAGAAATTTTCCGGAAACTTAAAATAAGAATTTCTGCAGGTCACTTCTGACGGCGTCAAGAGTTAACACCTGACGGCGTCACGTGTAAAAATCTAGAAATTTTACCAGTTTTGTTTTTCTAACGGAGTCTTATGGTTTTTGTGAATTATTAAGTTTTATAATCTCCAGGAAATCTGCAAACTTCATTCCACAAGCATTATATCTTATCTTGTTTTCTAGGATTTAGTAACTTATATAGGATGCCGCCGATTTTACGCGAGGTTGTTTTGTCTATTTTCTCAGGTTTTACAGGTTATGTATGACAAGAAGGTGATTATTATTCTGGAAGGGAAGCTTTGATTGTTCATTTTCTTGGAGGAAGATTTAACCTGGCCACCTTATTATCCATACCGAGCGAATCAGGGGAGTATTTGATTTCATTCCTTTTACTTATTTCACTTTTACATTCTTTACTTGAACATTGGGGACAATGTTCATCTTAAGTGTAAGGGGAGGGTAAAAAGATGATACTTTACATATACACTTTCATTTAAGTTTGTTTGTTTGATGGTAGATGTGTAATAAAACTATGAGAAATACTTGTTAGTGCAATTTTAGCGCCAAATTTAAATTTTTTTACAACATTTAGGAGTGAAACTTTAGCCATAGCAAGCGTCTCGTGGATAGGAGATTGTATGACTAGCACATAACCATATATTCAGAAAAATTTTCCACCCAAATATGTGAGGTTCACCTTTAGATTTGATAGGAAAAGCATTTACTATTAGTGCTTATGAGTGTACCGGTAGCATTTAGATTCTAGAACTTGCGTTAGTGATGCATCCCGAGACCGCTAGTGAGACTACATTCGTGTAGTAGGATTTACTATATGATAAGAGGCATTAGAATCACCCTTGTGCTAAACCCGTATCATGATTACTTGACCATTTAAGTCATATTACTTGGCTAGTTAAGTCAACTAATTTTTCCCACACCCTTAGCGTTGTACTCATTCTTAGTACACGAAACCCCTAGTACACCCCTCCGAGCCTATCTTTTCGTTTCTAACTTTAAGCATTTTACTTAAAGGAAGAATTTGTTACACCCCACTTAAATGTACACCCAAATCGCCTTAGCCTTCCGTGTATGCGCTCATTTTTAGTGCATTATTGTTATTTGTTAAACCCTAAATTAACTTTCTAATTGATTGCATGGTTGCTAAGTCGAGTCATATCCTTGTACATATTGTTTTGGGACGATTGGGACTCATGGGTAAAGTACTTATTTATGGAGTAATGGGGAAGAACATCATTTATTACCCCCATATGTACGTTAATCTTAAAAGTGCTCCAAATGTTTTGATTTTCTTAATTCGAGTCATTAGATTAGTTTATTGTAAAGTATGTAAAAATTCAAGTGTAAGGGGAATTTTCAACCCCTATAATGTATTATTTTGGATGGTAGGGTAAGAGTGTATGCAAAAAAATAATAATAATAATAATAAAATAAATAAAAAAAAAGAAAAAATAAATAAATAAAAAAAATAGAAAAGAAAAATAAACATACGGACTACCATCCCTTTTTATTCTATGTTCATTTTATATTTTTGTTATTTTTCATTTATTAGCTTAAGTCGAGTGTAGTCTTAGCTTAGCAACGCCATATTATACATGTAATTAACCAAGATTGTTAACTCGCCACCAGTAAAAATGATGCGTGGGAATCGCAACAGCCATTACCTCTCGAGGGATCTCGAGAAGCTTACAACCCCCACCAGGCAGTGTACCTAATCGTTGTAGTATAGTATAGTGACAAGTACCAGGGGATTGATCGTTCAGCTTAGGAATAGTGTCGCTAGGATTAGAAAGCCTAAATTACTAGTTCTAAAGGTGAGGGATGATTATTTTTGTGTTTTTATATTTTTTAGAAAGCAATTAAAATATCGGTTTTTGGAAGAGTGGGCGGAATTAGTTGCTATTCAACTAACCCAAAACTAAGATGCAATCAAAATAAAATACTAAAAATGAAAATAAACTAATTAAACTAAGGTTGTGAGCAGTAATTGGAGAAAATGTGTTTACTTAGATTTCACTACTCCCTAGATATCTTTTACACGTTAATTACTTGTTATAATTGCATGGATGACGGATTGTATTCCTTAATACTATTCATGGGATGGCATACATAACTCCCCAATTCTATGAGCTCTTATCTCCTCCTACACCATGCCCAGCACAACTATAGGGATTGTAAACAGTGGCTCATGCATTAAATACAACCAATAAAGACCTAGTACGCCTCGGTTCATGTTTCTTAAGACGTTCAAGCATGTTACCATTTGGAGATCTGCCTGTTTTCTTAAGCCAAACATATAAAATCATTCATCCAAGACAAGAATAAACAAGTAATCAACACATAATCAATATCTAGGTTTCATTAGATATAAGCAAACACAAAAGAGATCTAGCCTAGCATGATAGAATTAAGATAAGAACATGATATAGACAACCAACACATAGACATATTGATTGAATTAGAAGAACACTTATCTCAATTACAATGCAAGGTATCAAGGGTTTGGAACCCTTGAAAAACCTGTAAAAGTTGCACCAAAATCGTCTTTAGAGTTTCTCCAAAACTTCTCTTTTTTAATGTGAAAAACTAGAAAAACATATATAGGAAAATCGGGGTGACGGCGTCAAGAACAAAGGTGTGACGCCGTCATCTCGCCGCCAAATACTTCCTCGGACGGCCTTGATCTACTTCTGACGCCCTGCGTGACGCCGTCATGAGCTACAGATTTTAATTCTTGGGGTTTGACGCCGTCATGGGTTAACTCTTGACGCCTTCATGTACTGTTCCAGCATGGAAAATTGAGACTTTGCCGTTTTCTTCACTTTTATGCTCCAAAAACGTCCAAAATGGATTCTTTTCCAGAATTCACTCTCCAAGTACCTAAAATCACAAAAAGAACGATTTAGGGCAATATTTGATCAAATAAATTCGGATTCGGGCTTAAATGACCCCCTAAAAACGGATCATTTTTCGCCTCATCATATACCCTTACACTTGAGATTTGCTTGTCCTCAAGCAAATGCGCTTTTATTCTACTCAAAATACAAGTTAGGGGTCATTTAACACTAATATAAAAGTAATTACAACAAATAATCGTTCCACTAAAGACCAATAGACAAGCACGGAGGTCATACACTAGCACCTCACAAATAGTGTTTAGATACTCACATCTCTCGGGTGTAATAAAGTAATATAACATTATGGAAATGGAAGATATCTCTCACTACCTGTCATAGCAAAATAGATTACCATAGACTTGGGAAAGGATCAAACCTCCACCACATGGCGTAAGCACCTAGGATAAACTATCAATGAGGTCTTTTAAAGGGTTGTAACGTTAGGTATAGGGATATGAATTACACGGTTTTGTTGGATAAAGGAAGTTTACTGGTGGCGAGTTAACAATCTTGGTTAATTACATGTACAATATGGCGTTGCTAAGCCAAGACTAGACTCGACTTAAGCTAATAAATGAAAAATAACAAAAACATAAAATGAACATAGAATGAAACGGGATGGTAGTCCGTATGTTTTTTCTCTTTTTTTTTTTTTTTTTTTTTTTTTTTTTTTTTTGCATACACTCTTACCCCTACCATCCAAAATAATACATCATAGGGAATGAGAGTTTCCCTTACACTTGAATCTTTACATACTTTACAATTAACTAAACTAATGACTCGAATTAAGTAAATCAAAACACTTGGAACACTTTTAAGATTAACGTACATATGGGGGTAATATATGATGTTCTTCCCCATTACTCCATAAAATAAGTACTTGCCCATGAGTCCCAATCGTCCCAAAACAATATGTACAAGGATATGAGTCGACTTAGCAACCATGTAATCAATTAGATAGTTAACTTAGGGTTTAACAAATAACAATAATGCACTAAAGATGAGCGCATACACGGAAGGCTAAGGCGATTTGGTTGTACATTTAAGTGGGGTGTAACAAATTCTTCCTTTAAGTAAAATGCTTAAAGTTAGAAACGAAAAGATAGGCTCGGAGGGGTGTACTATGGGTTTCGTGTACTAAAAATGAGTACAACGCTAAGGGTGTGGGAAAAATTAGTTGACTTAACTAGCCAAGTAATATGACTTAAATGGTCAAGTAATCATAATACGGGTTTAACACAAGGGTGATCCTAATGCCTCTTATCATGTAGTAAATCCTACTACACGAATGTAGTCTCACTAGCGGTCTCGGGATGCATCACTAACGCAAGTTCTAGAATCTAAATGCTACCGGTACACTCATAAGCACTAATAGTAAATGCTTTTCCTATCAAATCTAAAGGCGAACCTCACATTTTTGGGTGGAAAATTTTTCTGAATATATGGTTATGTGCTAGTCATACAATCTCCTATCCATGAGACGCTTGCTATGGCTAAAGTTTCACTCCTAAATGTTGTAAAAAAATTTAAATTTGGCGCTAAAATTACACTAACAAGTATTTCTCATAGTTTTATTACACATCTACTATTAAACAAAACAAACTCAAGCGAAAGTGCATATGTAAGGTATCATCTTTTTACCCTCCCCTTACACTTAAGATGAACATTGTCCCCAATGTTCAAGTAAAGAATGTAAAAGTGAAAAAGTAAAGAGAATGAAATCAAATACTCCCCTGATTCGCTCGGTATGGATTATAGGTTGGCCAGATTAGATCTTCCTCCAAGAAAATGAACAATCAAAGCTTCCCTTCCAGAATATAAATCATCTCCTTGTTGAACATAACCTGTAAATCCTGACAAAAATAGACAAGACAACCTCGCGTAAAATCGGCGGCATCCTATATAAGTTACTAAATCCTAGAAAACAAAGTAAGATATAATGCTTGTGGAATAAAGTTTGCAGATCTCCTGGAGATTATAAAACTTAATAATTCACAAAAACCATAAGACTCCGTTAGAAAAACAAAACCGGTAAAATTTCCAGATTTTAACTCCTGACGCCGTCAAGAGTAAACTCGTGACGCCGTCAGAATGGACCTGCAGAAATTCTTATGTTAAGTTTCCGGAAAATTTCTGGAAAAACTTGGTCCTACTTCCTGTAAAATCCTGCAAAACATCATTATGACTCGATACAAGCATTTGACTCTAACGAATATGAATATACATGCTCATTTAATATTGTGGAGAATCATGATCGTGTGTTTCTTGAAAACATATTTGGGGTTTCCCCTTACACTTATCTTTTGCAAAAATACTTTTAGGTTGGAGTTAAGACTAGGCCAAACAACATAGTAAAGTATTTCCACATTTTAATTTGAGAAACATGATCATCCAACAATAAAAATAAAGCATGCATACGGAAACAAATAACAATCAAATAAAATGAAAATCACACAAAACCTGGGTTGCCTCCCAAGAAGCGCTTGTTTTTGTTCGAGACACGAGCCTGACTCTACCCTTATTTAACGGAAATAGGTGAGGTTTTTCCTACACTTAGGATTAAGTGCGGGTGGAAGTAGCGATACACACCCTTAGGGTGGAAATATGCCTCGTGAGGTAAGAGTGGTGGATGAATTATATGCTCAATCATCATAACTTTACCTAATTCAATCGGGTTAATGGGTGGATTAAGATTTTCTCCTAGAAAGGGATCATTTTTTATCATCTTCAAGAGACTACTAGTTGGGGATCCATCTTGACCTAATAAACCCGGTTTAAACCCATAATGTTTCTTACGATCAATCATGAATGGGTGATGTAAGTATGTAAGGTCATGGTTCACTCCTATGTTGGCTTCTTCTCTACAAGGCTTGGGGTCTACTACCTTCAACGTAAAACTACCCTGACTATATGGTTTGATGGGTGGATCGGGACCTATTTCAATTCCTAAATCTTCATCCAAGGATGGAAGATTAGGTAACGGTTTTGGTTGAGGCTCCGGTTCATCAAAACTAGGAACATCCCCAGAACTGGGAGTAAGGTTCTCACTACAAGTATTCAAACCTATATCCTCAAGTGGTGTTTGGTTCAAGGGCTCTACCTCTATTGGGGTTCCTATAGTCTTTTCTACTTCTTCAGGGTAAGTCACGGGTGGTATGTGTGCCTCAAATGATGGTAGGACTTGTGGGGTACTTTGTGGGCTTGGATTATCCACCTCATCCTCTAATGTATCAAGATTACCTATGTGCTTGTTTTGTACTATGGCTTTAGGTGACATCCACACAGGTATCCCTGAGTAATCATCCCCAGACAAACTTCCTGTTTGCTCCTTCAAACTTGTTTTTTATTGATTTGTGATGTTGTTTGTTGGGTTGTCTACTCTATAATAATATTGGGCACAGTCTTGTATGGTATCCCATGCTTCTTCAGCACTTAATTCCCTAGGGCCCCCATTGGCAAAATCATCAATGCACATTTGGTCATATCGACTGACACGATAGTAAAAGGTTTGGGTTAGGGATGCTAAAGAGAAACTATGATGAGGGAATTTTTGAAGTAAAATTTTAAAACGAGTCCATGCATCATATATGGGTTCATCTCGATATTGTTTGAAATTCGAGATGTCAATAGGGTAGAATGGCCTTTGTGGTTGGTGGTATGGTGGATTCGCGTACTCCATAATGGTGAACGGAAGAGTCAATGGAAATTACGAACAAACACACAAAGAAAAAGATAGACTAAAGAAATCCTAAAAATAAAAATAAAATCTTACTAGAAAGGAATCTAGCAAGTAGACCTAATAAAAAGAAATTCTAACCTAGACAATAACTATTCCCCGGGCTGCGGCGCCAAAAACTTGATGCGTGGGAATCGCAACAGGCTTTACCTCTCGAGGGATCTCGAGAAGCTTACAACCCCCACCAGGCAGTGTACCTGATCGTTGTAGTATAATGTAGTGACAAGTACCGGGGGATTGATCGTTCAGCTTAGGAATAGTGTCGCTAGGATTAGAAAGCCTAAATTACTAGTTCTAAAGGTGAGGGATGATTATTTTTGTGTTTTTATTTTTTTAGAAAGCAATTAAAATATCGGTTTTTGGAAGAGTGGGCGGAGTTAGTTGCTATTCAACTAACCCAAAACTAAGATGCAATCAAAATAAAATACTAAAAATGAAAATAAACTAATTAAACTAAGGTTGTGAGTAGTAATTGGAGAAAATGTGTTTACTTAGATTTCACTACTCCCTAGATATCTTTTACACGTTAATTACTTGTTATAATTGTATGGATGACGGATTGTATTCCTTAATACCATTCATGGGGTGGCATACATAACTCCCCAATTCTATGAGCTCTTATCTCCTCCTACACCATGCCCAACACAACTATAGGGATTGTAAACAGTGGCTCATGCATTAAATACAACCAATAAAGACCTAGTACGCCTCGGTTCATGTTTCTTAAGACGTTCAAGCATGTTACCATTTGGAGATTTGCCAGTTTTCTTAAGCCTAACATATAAAATCATTCATCCAAGACAAGAATAAACAAGTAATTAACACATAATCAATATCTAGGTTTCATTAGATCTAAGCAAACACAAAAGAGATCTAGCCTAGCATGATAGAATTAAGATAAGAACATGATATAGACAACCAACACATAGACATATTGATTGAATTAGAAGAACACTTATCTCAATTACAATGCAAGGTATCAAGGGTTTGGAACCCTTGAAAAACCTGTAAAAGTTGCACCAAAATCGTGTTTAGGGTTTCTCCAAAACTTCTCTTTTTTAATGTGAAAAACTAGAAAAATAAATATAGGAAAATCGGTGTGACGGCGTCAAGAACAAAGGTGTGACGCCGTCATCTCGCCGCCAAATACTTCCTCGGACGGCCTTGATCTACTTCTGACGCCCTGCGTGACGCCGTCATGGGTTAACTCTTGACGCCTTCATGTACTGTTCCAGCTTGGAAAATTGAGACTTTGCCGTTTTCTTCACTTTTATGCTCCAAAAATGTCCAAAATGGCTTCTTTTCCAGAATTCACTCTCCAAGTACCTAAAATCACAAAAGAAACGATTTAGGGCAATATTTGATCAAATAAATTCGGATTCGGGCTTAAATGACCCCCTAAAAACGGATCATTTTTCGCCTCATCAAAAAACTTCCTTTATCCAACAAAATCGTGTATTTCATATCCCTACACCTAACATTGCAACCCTTTTAAAAGACCTCTTTGATAGTTTATCCTAGGTGGTTACGCCATGTGGTGGAGGTTTGATCCTTTCCCAAGCCTATGGTAATCTATTTTGCTATGACAGGTAGTGAGAGATATCTTTCGTTTCCATATTGTAATTTATACTTTATTACACACGAGAGATGTGAGTATCTAAACACTATTTGTGAGGTGCTTGTGTATGACCTCCGTGCTTGTCTATTGGTCTTTAGTGAAACGATTATTTGTTGTAATTACTTTTATATTAGTGTTAAATGACCCCTAACTTATATTTTGAGTAGAATAAAAGCACCTTTGCTTGAGGACAAGCAAATCTCAAGTGTAAGGGTATATGATGAGGCGAAAAATGAACCACTTTTAGGGGGTCATTTAAGCCCGGAATTGAATTTATTTGATCAAATATTGCCCTAAATCGTTCCTTTTGTGATTTTAGGTACTTTGGGAGTGAAATCTGGAAAAGGAAGCAATTCGGACATTTTTGGAGCATAAAAGTGAAGAAAACGCCAAAGTCTTAATTTTCCTTGCTGGAAACAGTAGGTGACGGCGTCAAGAAGGAATTCCTGACGGCGTCAAGAGCAATTTCCATGACGATCCAGTACAGATTTGACGGCGTCACGAAGTAGGGTGTCAAGAGTAAAATGCATGACGGCCTGGAAATGCATAATACATGACGGCGTCAAAAGTAGATCAAGGCAGTCCGAGAAGAATTTTGGCGGCGAGGTGACGGCGTCACCTATTTGGTCTTGACGCCGTCAGACCCTATTTCCTATATATAGTTTTCTAATTTTCACACATAAAAAAAAGAGAAGTTTTGGAGAAACCCTAAGTACAAACTTGGTGTGAATTTTACAGGTTTTTCAAGGGTTCTAAGCCCTTGATACCTTTCATGTGTAATTGAGATAAGTATTCTTTTAATTCAATCAATATGTCTATGTGTTGGTTGTCTATATCTTGTTCTTGTCTTAATTCCATCATGCTAGGCTAGATCTATCTTGTGTTTGCTTGGATCTAATGAAACCTAGATGTTAATTATGTGTTGATTACTTGTTTATAGTTGTTTTGGATGAATGATTTTTATGTTAGGCTTAAGAAAACTGGTAGATCTCTAAATGGTAACATGCTTGAACGTCTTAGGAAACATGAACCGATGTGCACTAGGTCTTTATTGGTTGTATTTAATGCATGAGCCACTGTTTATAATCCCTATGGTTGTGCTGGGCATGGCATAGGACGAGATAAGAGCTCATAGAATTGGGGAGTTAAGTGCGCCACCCCATGAATGATATTAAGGAATACAATCCGTCATCCATGCAACTATAACAAGTAATTAACGTGTAAAAGATGTCTAGGGAGTAGTGAAATCTAAGTAAACACATTTTCTCCACGTATTGCTCACAACTTTAGTATAATTTAGTTTATTTTCATTTTTAGTATTTTATTTTGATTGCATCTTTAGTATTGGGTTAGTTGACTAGTAACTAATTCCGCCCAAATTCTTCAAACCCGAGATTTTAACTTGCTTCCTAAAAAATATAAAAATACAAAAATAATCATCCTTCACCTTTAGAACTAGTATTTAGGTTTTCTAATCCTAGCGACACTATTCCTAGCTGAACGATCAATCCCCCGGTACTTGTCACTATACTATACTACAACGATCAGGTACACTACCTGGTGGGGGTTGTAAGCTTCTCAAGATCCCTTGAGAGGTAAAGCCTGGTGCGATTCCCACGTATCAAGTTTTTGGCGCCGCAGCCCGGGGTATAGTTATTGTCTAGGTTAGAATTTCTTTGTATTAGGTCTACCTGCTAGATTCCTTTCTAGTAAGATTTTATTTTTATTTTTTAGGATTTCTTTAGTCTATCTTTTTCTTTGTGTGTTTGTTCGTAATTTCCATTGACTCTTCCGTTCACCATTATGGAGTACGCGAATCCACCATACCACCAACCACAAAGGCCATTCTACCCTATTGACATCTCGAATTTCAAACAATATCGAGATGAACCCATATATGATGCGTGGACTCGTTTTAGAAATTTACTCCGAAAATTCCCTCATCATAGTTTCGCTTTAGCATACCTAACCCGAACATTTTACTATCGTGTTGGCCAATATGACCAAATGCGCATTGAGGATTTTGCCAATGGGGACTTTAGGGAATTAAGTGCTGAAGAAGCATGGGATGCCATAGAGGATTGTGCCTAATATTATTATAGGGTAGACAACCCAACAAATGTTAGCACAAGTCAATTGAATATAAATTTCCAGGATCATGAAACAAGTTTGTTTGGGGATGAATATATTAGTGTTGAGATACCTAAGTGGTAGTCATGTAATGTCATAGTACAAAACAAACACATAGGTAATCTTGATAAAATGGAGGATGAGGTAAGTAACGTAAGCCCATCAAGTACCCCACAAGTCCTACCATCATTTGAGGCATACACACCGCCCGTGACTTACCCGGAAAAAGTAGAGGAGACAATAGGAACCCCAATAGAGGTGGAGCCCTTGGACCAAACGCAATTATAAGAAATAGTTTTGAATACTTGTAGTCATAACCTTTCTTTTAGTTCTATGGAAGTTCCTAGTTTTGATGAACCGGAGCCTCAACCAAAGCCGTTACATAATCTTCCATCTTTAGATGTGAATTTAGGTATTGAAAAAGGCCCCGATCCACCCATCAAACCATATAGTCCGGGTAGTCTTATGATAAAGGTAGTGGACTCTAAGCCTTGTAGAGAGGAAGCCAATATAGGAGTGGAAAATGACCTTACATGCTTACATCACCCATTTATGATTGACCGCAAGAAACATTATGGGTTTAAACCGGGTTTATTAGGTCAAGATGGATCCCCAACTAGTAGTCTCTTGAAGTTGATAGAAAATGATCCCTTTCTAGGAGAAAATCTTAATCCACCCATTAACCCGATTGAATTTGGTAAGGTTATGATGATAGGAGCACACCTCTTTGAGCATATAATTCATCCACCACACTTTCCTTATAAGGCATATTTCCACCCTAAGGGTGTGTATCGCTACTTCCACCCGCACTTAATCCTAAGTGTAGGGAAAACCTCGCTTCTTTCCGTTAAATTAGGGTAGAGTCAGGCTCGTGACTCGAACAAAAACAAGCGCTTCTTGGGAGGCAACCCATGTTTTGTGTGATTTTATTTTGTTTCTTTGTTATTTGCTTCCGTATGCATGCTTTATTTTTATTGTTGGTAGATCATGTTTCTAAACTAAATAGTGGAAATACTTTACTTTGTTGTTTTGGCCTAGTCTTAACTCCACCTAAAGGTATTTTTGCAAAAGATAAGTGTAAGGGGAAACCCCAAATGTGTTTTTAAGAAACAAACCGATCATGATTCTCCACAATATTAAATGAACATGTATATTCGTATTTGTTAGAGACAAATGCTTGTATTGAGTCATAATGAAGTTTTGCAGCATTTTCCAGGAAGTAGGACCAAGTTTTTCCAGAAATTTTCCGGAAACTTAACATAAGAATTTCTGCAGGTCACTTCTGACGGCGTCAAGAGTTAACTCCTGACGGCGTCACGTGTAAAAATCTAGAAATTTTACCAGTTTTGTTTTTCTAACGGAGTCTTATGGTTTTTGTGAATTATTAAGTTTTATAATCTCCAGGAAATCTGCAAACTTCATTCCACAAGCATTATATCTTATCTTGTTTTCTAGGATTTAGTAACTTATATAGGATGCCGCCAATTTTACGCGAGGTTGTTTTGTCTACTTTCTCAGGTTTTACAGGTTATGTATGACAAGAAGATGATTATTATTCTGGAAGGGAAGCATTGATTGTTCATTTTCTTGGAGGAAGATTTAACCTGGCCACCTTATTATCCATACCGAGCGAATCAGGGGAGTATTTGATTTCATTCCTTTTACTTATTTCACTTTTACATTCTTTACTTGAACATTGGGGACAATGTTAATCTTAAGTGTAAGGGGAAGGTAAAAAGATGATAACTTACATATACACTTTCGCTTGAGTTTTTTTGTTTGATGGTAGATGTGTAATAAAACTATGAGAAATACTTGTTAGTGCAATTTTAGCGCCAAATTTATAAATTTTTACAACATTTAGGAGTGAAACTTTAGCCATAGCAAGCGTCTCTTGGATAGGAGATTGTATGACTAGCACATAACCATATATTCAGAAAAATTTTCCACCCAAATATGTGAGGTTCGCCTTTAGATTTGATAGGAAAAGCATTTACTATTAGTGCTTATGAGTGTACCGGTAGTATTTAGATTCTAGAACTTGCGTTAGTGATGCATCCCGAGACCGCTAGTGAGACTACATTCGTGTAGTAGGATTCACTATATGATAAGAGGCATTAGGATCACCCTTGTGTTAAACCCGTATCATGATTACTTGACCATTTAAGTCATATTACTTGGCTAGTTAAGTCAACTAATTTTTCCCACACCCTTAGCGTTGTACTCATTCTTAGTACACGAAACCCCTAGTACACCCCTCCGAGCCTATCTTTTCGTTTCTAACTTTAAGCATTTTACTTAAAGGAAGAATTTGTTACACCCCACTTAAATGTACACCCAAATCGGCTTAGCCTTCCGTGTATGCGCTCATTTTTAGTGCATTATTGTTATTTGTTAAACCCTAAGTTAACTTTCTAATTGATTACATGGTTCCTAAGTCGAGTCATATCTTTGTATATATTGTTTTGTGACGATTGGGACTCATGGGTAAAGTACTTATTTATGGAGTAATGGGGAAGAACATCATTTATTACCCCCATATGTACGTTAATCTTAAAAGTGCTCCAAATGTTTTTATTTTCTTAATTCGAGTCATTAGATTAGTTTATTTTAAAGTATGTAAAAATTCAAGTGTAAGGGGAATTTTCAACCCCTATGATGTATTATTTTGGATGGTAGGGTAAGAGTGTATGCAAAAAAAATAATAATAATAAAAAAAAAATAAAAAATAAAAAAAAGAAAAAAAAAAATAAAAAAAAATAGAAAAGAAAAAAAAAAAAAAACATACGGACTACCATCCTTTTTTATTCTATGTTCATATTATGTTTTTGTTATTTTTCATTTATTAGCTTAAGTCGAGTCTAGTCTTGGCTTAGCAACGCCATATTATACATGTAATTAACTAAGATTGTTAACTCGCCACCAGTAAAAACTTCCTTTACCCAACAAAACCGTGTATTTCATATCTCTACACCTAACGTTACAACCCTTTTAAAAGACCTCTTTGATAGTTTATCCTAGGTGCTTACGCCATGTGGTGGAGGATTGATCCTTTCCCAAGCCTATGGTAATCTATTTTGCTATGACAGGTAGTGAGAGATATCTTCCATTTCCATATTGTAATTTATACTTTATTACACCCGAGAGATATGAGTATCTAAACACTATTTGTGAGGTGCTTGTGTATGACCTCCGTGCTTGTCTATTGGTCTTTAGTGGAACGATTATTTGTTGTAATTACTTTTATATTAGTGTTAAATGACCCCTAACTTATATTTTGAGTAGAATAAAAGCGCATTTGCTTGAGGACAAGCAAATCTCAAGTGTAAGGTATATGATGAGGCGAAAAATGAACCACTTTTAGGGGGTCATTTAAGCCCGGAATTGAATTTATTTGATCAAATATTGCCCTAAATCGTTCATTTTGTAATTTTAGGTACTTTGGGAGTGAAATCTGGAAAAGGAAGCAATTCGGACGTTTTTGGAGCATAAAAGTGAAGAAAACGCCAAAGTCTTAATTTTCCTTGCTGGGAACAGTAGGTGACGGCGTCAAGAAGGAATTCCTGACGACGTCAAGAGCAATTTCCATGACGATCCAGTACAGATTTGATGGCGTCACGAAGTAGGGCATCAAGAGTAAAATGCATGACGGCCTGGAAATGCATAATACATGACAGCGTCAAAAGTAGATCAAGGCAGTCCGCGAAGAATTTTGGCGGCGAGGTGACGGCGTCACCTATTTGGTCTTGACGCCGTCAGACCCTATTTCCTATATATATTTTTCTAATTTTCACACATAAAAAAAGAGAAGTTTTGGAGAAACCCTAAGTACGAACTTGATGCGAATTTTACAGGTTTTTCAACGGTTCTAAGCGCTTGATACCTTTCATGTGTAATTGAGATAAGTATTCTTTTAATTCAATCAATATGTCTATGTGTTGGTTGTCTATATCTTATTCTTGTCTTAATTCCATCATGCTAGGCTAGATCTATCTTGTGTTTGCTTGGATCTAATGAAACCTAGATGTTAATTATGTGTTGATTACTTGTTTATAGTTGTTTTGGATGAATGATTTTTATGTTAGGCTTAAGAAAACTGGCAGATCTCCAAATGGTAACATGCTTGAACGTCTTAGGAAACATGAACCGATGTGCATTAGGTCTTTATTGGTTGTATTTAATGCATGAGCCACTGTTTATAATCCCTATGGTTGTGCTGGGCATGGCATAGGAGGAGATAAGAGCTCATAGAATTGGGGAGTTAAGTGCGCCATCCCATGAATGATATTAAGGAATACAATCCATCATCCATGCAACTATAACAAGTAATTAACGTGTAAAAGATGTCTAGGGAGTAGTGAAATCTAAGTAAACACATTTTCTCTACTTATTGCTCACAACTTTAGTATAATTTAGTTTAT
This sequence comes from Artemisia argyi, assembly GCA_030686995.1. NCBI lineage: Eukaryota > Viridiplantae > Streptophyta > Magnoliopsida > Asterales > Asteraceae > Artemisia > Artemisia argyi. The sequence goes on along the minus strand of CM060707.1, from coordinate 145,368,547 downwards.
TTTCATTTTTAGTATTTTATTTTGATTGCATCTTTAGTATTGGGTTAGTTGACTAGCAACTAATTCCGCCCAAATCCTTCAAACCCGAGATTTTAACTTGCTTCCTAAAAAATATAAAAATACAAAAATAATCATCCCTCACCTTTAGAACTAGTATTTAGGTTTTCTAATCCTAGCGACACTATTCCTAGCTGAATGATCAATCCCTCGGTACTTGTCACTATACTATACTACAACGATTAGGTACACTGCCTGGTGGGGGTTGTAAGCATCTCAAGATCCCTTGAGAGGTAAAGCCTGGTGCGATTCCCACGTATTAGTTTTCTTCACTTTTATGCTCCAAAAACGTCCGAATTGCTTCCTTTTCCAGAATTCACTCGCAAAGTACCTAAAATCACAAAAGGAACGATTTAGGGTAATATTTGATCAAATAAATTCAATTCCGGGCTTAAATGACCCCCTAAAAGTGGTTCATTTCTCGCCTCATCATATACCTTTACACTTGAGATTTGCTTGTCCCCAAGCAAATGCGCTTTTATTCTACTCAAAATACAAGTTAGGGGTCATTTAACACTAATATAAAAGTAATTACAACAAATAATCGTTCCACTAAAGACCAAAGATAAGCACGGAGGTCATATACTAGTACCTCACAAATAGTGTTTAGATAATATCACATCTCTCGGGTGTAATAAAGTAATATCACAATATGGAAACGAAAAATATCTCTCACTACCTGTCATAGCAAAATAAATTACCATAGACTTGGGAAAGGATCAAACCTCCACTACATGGCGTAAGCACCTAGGATAAACTATCAAAGAGGTCTTTTAAAGGGTTGTAACGTTAGGTGCAGGGATATGGAATACACGGTTTTGTTAGAAATTGGCAGTCTTTACTGGTGGCGAGTTAACAATCTTGGTCAATTACATGTACAATATGGCGTTGTTAAGCCAAGACTAGATTCGACTTAAGCTAATAAATGAAAAATAACAAAAACATAAAATGAACATAGAATGAAACGGGATGGTAGTCCGTATGTTTTTTCTCTTTCCTTTTTCTTTTTTTTTTTTTTTTTTTTTTTTTATTTATTTTTTTGCGTACACTTTTACCCTACCATCCAAAATAATACATCATAGGGAATGAACATTCCCCTTACACTTGAATTTTTACATACTTTACAATAAACTAATCTAATGACTCGAATTAAGAAAATCAAAACACTTGGAGTACTTTTAAGATTAACGTACATACGGGGGTAATATATGATGTTCTTCCCAATTACTCCATAAAATAAGTAGTTTACCCGTGAGTCCCAATCGTCCCAAAACAATATGTACAATGATATGACTCGACTTAGCAACCATGTAATCAATTAGATAATTAACTTAGGGTTTAACATATAACAATAATGCACTAAAGATGAGTGCATACACGGAAGGCTAAGGCGATTTGGGCGTACATTTAAGTGGGGTGTAACAAATTCTTCCTTTAAGTAAAATGCTTAAAGTTAGAAACAAAAAGATAGGCTCAGAGGGGGTGTACTAGGGGTTTCGTGTACTAAAAATGAGTACAACGCTAAGGGTGTAGGAAAAATTAGTTGACTTAACTAGCCAAGTAATATGACTTAAATGGTCAAGTAATTATAATACGGGTTTAATACAAGGGTGATCCTAATGCCTCTTATCATGTAGTAAATCCTACCACACGAATGTAGTCTCACTAGCGGTCTCGGGATGCATCACTAACGCAAGTTCTAGAATCTAAATGCTACCGGTACGCTCATAAGCACTAATAGTAAATGCTTTTCCTATCAAATCTAAAGGTGAACCTCACATATTTGGGTGGAAAATTTTTCTGAATAGTACGGTTTTATGCTAGTCATACAATCTCCTATCCATGAGACGCTTGCTATGGCTAAAGTTTCACTCCTAAATGTTGTAAAAAATTTTAAATTTGGCGCTAAATTTGCACTAACAAGTATTTCTCATAGTTTTATTACACATCTACCATCAAACAAACAAACTCAAGCGAAAGTGTATCTGTAAGGTATCATCATTTTACCCTCCCCTTACACTTAGGATGAACATTGTCCCCAGTGTTCAAGTAAAGAATGTAAAAGTGAAATAAGTAAAAAGAATGAAATCAAATACTCCCCTGATTCGCTCGGTATGGATAATAAGGTGGCCAGGTTAGATCTTCCTCCAAGAAAATGAACAATCAAAGCTTCCCTTCCAGAATATAAATCATCTTCTTGTCATACATAACCTGTTAAACCTGAGAAAATAAACACAAAAACCCAAAGCATCAAACCGAACAAAGGAAACTCACAACTAGATGTAATTCCAGACTTAGGAATAAAAACAAAACAATTAAAGATATAATGCTTGCGGAATGAATGTTTGCAGATTTCCTGGAGTTTATAAAACTAAAGGATCAACAAAAACTTTAAGAGTCCGGTATAAACAAAACTCGCAAAATTTTTCAGTATTTTTGTATCTGACGCCGTTAGGTTATAACTCCTGAAGCCGTTAGAATGTTCTTGCAAAAATCTCATGTTAAGTTTCCGGCAAATTTCTGGAAAAACTTATGTCCTACTTCCTGGAAAATCCTGCAAAACATCATTATGACTCGATACAAGCATTTGACTCTAACAAGTACTAATACACATGTCCATTTAATATTGTTGTGGTTCATGCTCAATTTCGTTCTTATAAACAAATTTGGATCTCCCTTACACTTATCTTTTGCAAAATACCTTTATATGCAATTAAGACGAAGTTACAAACAAAATAAAGCATTTCACAATTTACTTTGAAACATGAGCCACAAACAATAAAAATAAAACATGCATACGGAAACAAATGAAATCAATCAAACAAACAAACAAACAAACAAACAAATAAAGCTTGGGTTGCCTCCCAATAAGCGCTTGTTTTTGTTCGAGTCACGAGCCTGACTCTACCCTTATTTAACGGAAATAGGGAAAATAAGGGAGGTTTTCCCTACACTTTGAATTAAGTGTGGGTGGAAGTAGCGATACACACCCTTAGGGTGGAAATATGCCACGTGAGGTGAAGGGGGTGAGTGAATGGCTTCCTTCATCCTAAAACTACCCGGATAATATTGGTTGATGGGTGGGTCGGTTCCTCTTTTGTCTCCTAGAAATATATCTAAGGATGAAAAGGTGTGTAAAGATTGAGGTTCCAGTTCATCAACACTAGGAAATTCCTTAGAACTAGGAGTAAGGTTATCACTACAAGTATTCAAACCTATATCCTCAAGTGGTGCTTGGTCCAAAGGTTCTACCTCCTTCAGAATTCCTAAAGTTTCTTCTACTTCTTCCGAGTAAGTCACGGGCGGTGTGTGTGCCTCAAATGATGGTAGGACTTGTGGGGTACTTAGTGAGCTTATGTTATTTACTTCATCATTCCTTGTGTCAAGATCACCTATATCCTCAACATGTATTTCATTATAATCCAACCCTAACATTTTCCCAAGTATCTCAAGTGCTTCTCTAGGAATCTCAACTTCTATATCTGAATCATAAGGATCATCCTCAATATTCTGACGGCTATATTCAAATTGCCTAAAAGATTTATCATGTGTTTCTTGAGATTCATCATCATCGATCATAAAACCTAGGTCTTTTTGATCAATGTGATCATCTTCGGCTACATCCTCCATCACATCAAGCTCACCTATGTGTTCATCCTGTATGATGGTAGGGCCTAACCATGACATGCAGCTAGGTGGCTCATACGAAACTATCCTAGGTGAAGGCTCATATGGTGCATAGGTTTCACTAAGTGAGGCATTTTCAGGGGTTGATGGAGCTCCTAAGGTGAATTCTTTAAAAGTCTTATGTACTTGGCCTCTTTTCTCAAGGTACTCAATAAAATCAATATAAGATCCTGTCCTCCTCATTTCATTCCTCCATCTTGATATATCCAAACTGGTGTAATTATACTTTTTCTGGTAAAACTCTAGTGTCGGACTTGGTGGATTCACGTTCTCCATAATGGTGAATGGAAGAGTCAATGGAAAGGTTTTTACGAACAAAGACACAAAGAAAAGATAGACGACGAAAAAGCTAATAAAATGAAAATAAAAATCTCACTAAAAAGGAATCTAATGAGTAGACCTAAAAAAAGAAGTTCTAACCTAGATAATAACTATTCCCCGGGCTGCGACGCCAAAAACTTGGTAGCGTAGGGATTGCACCAGGCTTTACCTCTCAAGGGATCTCGAGAAGCTTACAACCCCCACCAGGCAGTGTACCTGATCGATGTAGTATAGTATAGTAACAAGTACCGGGGGATTGATCGTTCAGCTAGGAATAGTGTCGCTAGGATTAAAAAACCTAAAGACTAGGTCTAGAGATGAGGGATGATTCTTTTTGTATTTTTATATTTTTTAGAAAGCAAGTAAAAATCTCGGGTTTGAAGGAGTTTGGCGGAATTAGTTGCTAGTCAACTAACCCAATACTAAGATGCAATCAAAATAAAATACTAGAAATGAAAATAAAACTAAATTAAACTAAAGTTGTGAGCAATATGTGGGGGAATTGTGTTTACTTAGATTTCACTACTCCCTAGATATCTTTTACACGTTAATTACTTGTTATAGTTGTGTGGATGACAGATCGTATTCCTTAATACCATTCATGGGGTGGCGTACTTAGTTCCCCAATCCTATGAGTGCCTACTTCACTCCTATGTCGAGCCGGCTAAGAAGCTCCTAACATGGGATCATTAGAATTTACTCATGCATTAAATACAACCAATAAAACCTAGTACACATCGGTTCATGTTTCCTAAGATGTTCAAGCATGTTACACAATGGAGATCTGCCAGTTTTCTTAAGCCTAACATTGAAATCATTCATCCAATACAACCATAAACAAGTAATCAACACATAATTAACATTTAGGTTTCATTAGATCCAAGCAAACACAAGATAGATCTAGCCGAGCATGTTGAAATCAAGACAAGCACAAGATATAGTCAACCAACACATAGACATATTGATTGAATTAAGAGAAGACTTATCTCAATAGCACATGAAAGGATTCAAGGGGTGAAAACCCTTGAAAACACTGTAAAATATGACCTAGGGTTTACAAAGTTCGGCCCTAGGTTTCTCCACATAAGTTCCTCTCTAATGAATGAAAAATAGAAAACTATATATAGAGTTTAGAAGGTGACGGCGCCAAGAACAAATGTCTGACGCCATCATCTCGCCGTCAAATAGTTCCTCGGACTGCCTAGATCTGGGTCTGATGCCGTCATGTAGTCTCCTTATGCAGGCCGTCACAAATTTAACTCTTGACGCCCTAGTTGTGACGCCGTCAGGTTTGCACTGGGTCGTCACCACTTTTACTCCTGACGCCGTCAGGGTCTTCCTCTTGACGCCGTCAGGTACTGTTCTCAGCATGGAAAATTAAGTCTTTGGCGTTTTCTTCACTTTTATGCTCCAAAAATGACCGAATTGCTTCCTTTTCCAGAATTCACTCGCAAAGTACCTAAAATCACAAAAGGAACTATTTAGGGTAATATTTGATCAAATAAATTCAATTCTGGGCTTAAATGACCCCCTAAAAGTGGTTCATTTTTTGCCTCATCATTTATATTGGAAAATGTCTTACAAAAAATGCAGGGATGGAAACAGAAGTTCCTTTCACAAGCTAGGCGCGAAATTTTAATAAAAGCTGTAATTCAAGCCATTCATTCATATGCTATGCAGTGTTATATGTTGCCTAAGGGTTTTCTTTAGAAAATCCTAGTCCACATTAAGCAGTTTTTCTGGAATGGGGATGCACATGAACGATATATCCACTAGTTAAACTGGGATCATATTTCTCGTTCTAAAGATTGTGGTGGTCTGGGTTTCCGAGATCTTTCATGCATTAATTTAGCTCTTCTAGCTAAACAAGGTTGGAGACTTGTTATAAATCTATCTTCTTTCTGGGGTCGTGTTTTAAAGGGAATCTACTTTCCACGATCCAATTTTCTAACGGCCACTAAGGGTTCACATCCTTCATGGCTTTGGAAAAGCTTGCTTCAAGGCAGAGATCTTCTTTTTCGTGGTTTACATTGGCAAGTTGGCAACGGTTCAAACATTCATTTTTGGACGCAAAAATGGGTTCCATACTCGAAAGGCTTTTACATTCAAAATTCTCATGGCCCTTTCGCTTCAAATGCCTTAGTTTCTGACTTTATTATAAATGGTGCCTCGGACCTGCCAAAACTTCAGCTTTTTGTTCTTTCAAAAGAGGTTGAATTCATTTCGCAGATTCCTTTATCTAGTACTCGATCCGTGGATAAGATTATATGGAATTTTGATCCTAAAAGGAACTACACTGTTAAATCGTGTTATCGCCAAGCGCTTCTTCAACGTGACATTCCCTCGGACAATCCGGCTTCTTCATCATCGGCCTCAAACAAAAGTTTCTGGAAGCAAGTATGGAATCTCAAGACATTGCCAAAGATCAAATAGTTTTGGTGGGCTTGCTCAAATGCTCTTGCTACTCAAGAAAATCTTTCACGAAAAGGTTGTTATTGCTCTCCTATATGTCCTATTTGCTTTACGGATATTAAAATGGTTGAGTATATTTTGTTTGAATGTTATTGGACAAAGGTGATTTGGTTTGGTTGTGCCCTTTGTCTCCGTTTGGACAACATGAATGGCCCTACTATTTCGCGTGTCCAAGATCTATTAGATATGGTGCCTTCTGCTTCAGATCATAGGAGCTTTCACACATTGTTGGCTAATGTTGCTTGGCAGATATGGAGGTCTCGTAATGAGTATATGTTCAATGAAGTTAGGCCTTGTCCATCACACACTTTATCTTCGGTTAGTTGTATCGATCACGATCTTAGCTCATTGTATCCATCATCAATTCCCAGGTCTTGTGTTTTGGTTGTAAGTGTATCTTAAGAGAGTTCACTATGGTGGATCCCCCTACTGATAAGTGCGTGAAGCTTAATTGTGATGCTACTTATAACTCAAACCGAGCATCCTGAGGTATCATTGTTCGAAACTATACAGGATCTATTATTATATGTTCAGGTGAAATCTTTTCTGCCTCTTCTACCCTCATGGCTGAGCTATATACCATCCGAAGTGCTTGTCGTCTAGCTGTCACTTATGGTTGGCAAAATGATATGGTTGAATCGGACTCTAAAGTGGCTATTTCACTTGCATGTGCAGAAGCTGATCCTCCTTGGTCTTTGTCTGCTATATTAGTAGACATCAAAGTGTAGGCATCTCAACTTGGTATTTCCTTCTCATGGGTTAAGCGTGATTGTAATTTAATGGCTCATCATGTTGCTAAGTTAGCTTTTAGTTCCCATGAAAACTTTGTATGGAATGTTAGTTTTCCTGATGTAATTACCTCCGTTGCGAGGAGTGATATAATATAAGTTTTTTTTAGGGCTTCAGCCCTTCTCTTGCTAAAAAAAAGATGGAAGAATTGTGAGAAATCCAAAGGATGCTGGTGGGTTTTATCAAAGGCCATATATAACTGAATTAATCAATGTTTTACAACCGAATACTTAAAACAAACAATTTGTATCACTCGAAAACAAACAATTCGGTAGCTCCATTTGACGCACAAAGAAGTGGTGAAGCGGGACAGCGCGAAGCTTATTAAAAACCTTCTTCGTTCAGGATATTACACTCTTTATATTCTCTTATAGTTTGTCACAATGGATGAGCCTATTTGACTAATGATACAAACAACGTCAATCGAATAAAAATTTTGATACTTTATTGTTAAAAAACACATTATAAATTATTACTCTTGCAAATCTCGACGCGAGGACGTATTTAACGCATGACAACATGTAAGGCCAGCCCCTTAGTGTCACATAAGATTTTGCAAGCTTAACAATTTATAATAAATCTTATTTCATAATTGTTTAATCCGATTTATTTTCTATTAAAAAAAATACCCTTTGTTTATAACTTGTCAAACAATAAATAAACAAATAAGCAAATAATATAAATAACCAACTAAAAAATAATCATGCATAATTAAATAAGCTAACATGTATAAATTTACTCTAAGACTCTCACTTGTTTTCGAGCTTGGTACAAGTGGACCACATACATCGATAAATTGATTGCGTAAGTCATACAATAAACAAACAAGTTGATAATGATACATAAGGGGTCTTCCCCAATTTTAGATTTAATTAAAATATTATGTAATTAATGTGTCATACATGATTAATTACTAATAAACCCTAATTAATTAACATATATCGTTCAATTAGCATGTAAACATAAACACTTAACAATTAATGTATATACATCAATAGATCCATGACAAAATATGAATGTTTTCATCATGGATCTCACATAACACATATTATCATACTAGCTTATAGACTCGTTGACACCGGGTAATATTTTAGAGAGATAGAAAAAATGAGATGATAAGAAATGTAAAAGGTAAACATGTTCGATTAATATATGAAATAAAGAATGTGATAATCCGTCAATAAGTAATTGAGTTTGTTACAATTAAAGTAATAAACATCCACGTGTTGTCATGTCCAAAATTAATTGTCTTGAATATCAAATGATTGGTGCGAGCGCTACTTGATTTAATACCCAATGCCCATGCCGTGGACACCTAAAATTCCATAGAATATGTAGGTAAAGGCATTTTGATTGATACTATATTATAATTCAAAATTTGGAAAAAAAAAAGTTAAAAAAAGAAAAAGCGAATACCTCTTGTAGTTTGATCATAGACCTTGCAGTACTTCTTTGTACACGACATTTGTTGTAGTTTAGAGAGATTACCGTCTTGATCACAAACGACACCTTTCAAACCTTTCTTGCTTTTTACTCATGAAATAGCAACGTAAATTTGTCTATGTGTGAAAACAGGACGCGGCAAGTACAGACCAGCTTTTGAAAGCGATTGACCTTGGCTTTTGTTGATTGTCATGGAAAATGAAACTGAAATTGGATATTGTTTCCTGACAATCTTAAGAGGCAAACGCTTATCTGGCGGAGTAATTCGCAACCTTGGTATGATCACTTGTTTTCCAAAGTTGGTCATGTTAATGATTTGTGCTTGAATGGAATTTTGTGTTAATTTTAGAACTTGCAGTCTTGTCCTGTTACATAAAGCATTTGCTTGGTCTATATTTCACAATCGGTACTCCCACTTTTAAGCAAGCCTGTGGTTTGAACACCGGAGAACTTCAATTCGTTGATAGATTGAGGCGAGAAAATGGAATCCATTTTTATTGAAGTTGTTGCAACTTAAGTAAACCATTTTTTTAAGACCCGTTGAATCACGTGAATTTTTAAGGGAATTATTCATTAAGGAGTTATGCGCATGGATAAAAAGCAAACAATAACGATCGCGAATAGGTTTCATTATTTCATGAAATATACCATGTTTATATAAATAACTACAAACAAATGTCAACAACTTATGTCAAACATGTATAAGTCATATTTATACGTCAACACATAAATTATCTTACGTTTCAAGGTTAATATTTTGTTAACTTATTCACTTGTTAACACACCTGATATTAATGTTGCTATAACTAAAACAGTAAATATATCAAACGCTTATATATGAGAGTGACATTAATAACCAATAGAGACCGGAAGATATCGTTCAATGAAAAACAAGTATTTTTGTAGATGCAGCTATACGTTGACCAAAATCATTGCATGCAATGTGGTTGACGAAGATAAATAGTATACAAACTGTGAAGCAACACCGTACATGATCAACTTTTGGTGTTTTAACTTCAGTAACATATCCCAATCCATAGTTTCATAACTAGATGAAGTTTATATAAAGGCAATGTGTAATTTTATACTACACATGGTAAATACATCAAATTTGTTTATAATATTTAGTTAAAGACATATAACTTTCCACCTTGTATGCATTATAAATGAATTATCTATTAGAAGGGTCTTTGATCCCTATAGTGCTTCTTCGATACCCCTTGTCACTTGAATTATGTTAGCAATTGTAACCACCACTTCACATTGACTTTAAATGTTACTGATTAACCCAACCTGCTAACAAATTACAATTTTCAATCATAAGTTTCCATCAAATACCTTATTATAAGAGTACAAAAATACCAAGCCACCATATCTATAAGTTACCAATTTGAATTATTAATACTAAGTTACCCATTTTTAAATCTTTATGTCTAAATTTAATATATATTTTCATAATTGTACAGTCAATCTCTCTTCCCTGTATCATTGAAGAGATTTTGCAGGTTTAATTGACTACCCAATTAATTTAACATAGTAAAAGCATGGATAGTTTGAACATTTATATTATAGAAAGTGTAGTAGAAGAGACAACATTTTGAGTGTTTGACTTTCCACCTATGCATACTAAGGTCTTTTGATGATAAAGTTTAAGAAGATATTGATTTTTACCTTGTCATTAAACCAACGTCCTCGTCTTACCCATGCACTGACCAAAGCAAATAAAATCATTGGTAGAGTTAAGTAATTTATCGCTTTACCACTTCCCTTTACAACTCTCATCCGAGGAACCAAATGACCAATGTGCTTGTAACTGTGTCTCTGGTAACTCACAAATTATATTAAACATATGCTTGTTCTGAATAGTCGAGCCGCTACCAGAAAAGGAACGTAAGAATAGAATCTTCTTACTAAACTTTTTATGTCGAACAATTACATATCATAAATTCCATGATTATATAAGATTTATTTACCTCAACAGCAAATCTGTGAGAACCAAGGCAGGAGAGGTCGTATGAACTCCAACTTTGGAATTTCTGCATTCTTTTAATATTGACGATTGAAGTTATCTAAGACCACATTTTGTTGACCCTTAACTATAATAGAAGAAAAACGTCAAAGATAGCAACATTTTGTTAACCCGTAGCAGCAAGTTGCATCTTTTAATAATGTCTTGATAATACATAAAATTTATTTATTCACACTAATATATAGTGATTGAGGAACATTTGTTAGAGACATAACAACTTAAGGTTTGATATCATGTATATGGGTGAAATATATTACTTGGGTCAAAATTGTTCTAAAAATCCTAAACATGTGTGGTATATCATTTACATTTTCCGTCACTTACCTATACTTATCAACCCATCCATATAAATCTATACCGACCCCTGTGCTTCCTTTAATAATTGCTAAACGCGATATGTATTATGGAACTCCGTGTTAAAAATAGTGGCCCAACACCAGTTTTCACATTTTCAACTATATCAACAAAATATATAAATCGTAGATAATCCTATTAAAAACTAATTTCTACCTGATGACTTGACCTTAGTTGAGGGTCTGAACAGTGAACTGCTATATATGTTGACATTTATACCCAAAATTCAAGCTCATCGGACAAGCACAAAATATTAGTCTATATATCCCAAAACAAATGTTCCTCATTCATTGAGTTCCTCTCTTGGCTCATTAATCAGACTACATTTCAAGTAGGTATTCAATATCATCATTAATTCGATCATCTTTACATTATTTCAGTTATGTAATATATGTTCATACCCTGCAGAAGTGCTAATATATGTTCAGACCTATGTGCTAATGCTATAAAAATATTCTTTAGATTTTTTTTGGGAAGGGATGGATTACCTTCTTTCATGGGTTATCAGATTATTGATACATTAAATGGCCGATACAATCACCCTTCTTTTCTGGGATGAGCTCATGAAACTTGAGCTTATTTAAGACCATAAGCTCAAGTTGATATGCACATCTCATCAGAGGTGACCTTATCCGCGTTTCCAGATCCTTATAAGCCAATACACCCATTCAAGAAGCTAATCCAACACCCCAGTTCAGAATCCTAATTTGAAATACCATAATGTCATGAAAATACATTATTACCAAAACCAACATAACGACACACTATCACCAGACCAATATTTAGTTCATAACAGTAGTAGCTTCAACATACAAACATAATAACAACCACATATTTCAAAATATACCTCAAGTGAATGGCCTTGCATATGTTGCTTCAAGTCACGTATGCACGTACCTTATTGAAAGGACTAAAATCAACGCATTATTTAAGTTGGCCTCACTTGAGACTCTGCAAAATAGCATACCGGGTTAGTCTGAAAGGAAGCAAGTAACATGGGTCAAACAGGTCGAATGTCATTCAAAAAATATTATAATAGGATTAATATCTACTTGAATAGTAAAAAAACTTATAATAGGATTAATAGTTTCTCATATTTCATGTTGCTATTGCAGGTGAAAAACTATTTAAGAGCATATATAAGAAAATCAGTAAATGAGATGTGAGTTTGGATAGAATAATATCATCACGATATACATGAATACTTACATTGTTGTATTTATTTTTAGGTCATAAATTGATAAGTAGCTCCCTTAATGATCCTCAAGTTGTGCAAGATTACGTGGCCCATAGACCCTGCAATTTCCATTCTAGGATGTTATTAAACACAAAAAAGAAAAAAACCAAGAAAGAAGAAAGGAGATCCAAATTACATTAACTCCATGAGTTCAACACATTTACTGATATCGTTTGGAATAAGACCATGTAATCTGTTATTGTGAAGTGAACCCTGATAAAAAAACAAAAACATTCATACTTCAGAATCATGAGTTTGACGAAAACTATTAAGTTTAGAGTTACTAAAAGGTTAAAAATACACGCTTACAATATCTGCAATCTACTCAGTGTACCAATGTTTGGTGATATCCCGCACATAAGTTCAATCTAAGGCAAGTTTCTACAAAAACCCAAAAATGAAATCAAATTTTACAACTACTAAAGACACAAAAGCTTATTTTTTGGCCTTATGGGCTTATTTGAATTTGGAAAAGCTCTATCTTTTACAGCTTTTGATCTTATCATATTGAGCATATGGCTTATTTAAGTTCATAAGCTCAAATTCCAGATCCATATTAACCTCAAGTTCTTTTGCTCCCCATCCCGGTCGTGCAACCATTCCTAAACCTATAAAAAAAATTAACATCATGACTCCAAAGACTCAAGGATTGTTTTTTTATTGCTTATTTCTACATGGTCAGCCACTTTTCTTACCAATCTAAAATGGTCAATAGGAAGGCATCCAAAACTGCTGCTAAAACTGTTAATCTCCTTTCGAGCAACTTATGTAAAAGTAATTGAAAAAAAAAAGTGATTTATGTCCAAATACATACCTTGTGTGTTCTCATAGCATGATCATTCACGATCAGCCCAACTGTTTCTTCATAAACTCAAAATCCAACGAATAAATTATCAGTATTAAAAAGCATGTGTATCAAGATAACACAGTATTACCCAATTACCTCTTGAAGAATTAGGTATTGAAATCAGAATCGGATAGTAGAAAAAAATGGTGTGGATGGTTATTAATTTGCAACTAATAAGTGAAATCAAAGTTATTTAACGACAAATTATTGATATGAAAATAACTTAAAACATATATCAACGTACTAACTGTAAAAGAATATTGTTACCGTCTCAAAAACCTAATTATTAGAGTGATGTTTGTGTTAACCCTTTTTGCTATTAGTTTTGCTAAAAAGAACTAAAAAGATACCAAATGATCATGGGCCAATTTTGCTATTAGTTTTGCTGCACATATGCTGCTTGGTTAAAAGAGTATTTAGGTTATGTGCAATAAAATTGGCCTATGATCAAAATTGGCGTACTTGAGGAACTAAGAAGAAACTTATGTGGAACAAAAAGAAACCATATGAAAAATATTCAGTTTAAGAAGACACTATAAAAAGCTCTTGATACCAGTGTAACAACACACGATAACACATAATCAACAAAATTAAATATCAAATCAAAGTAAAGACATGGTATAATTAAAAACATAAAACAAATTAAATATTTGAATACCTTAAAATCAAATGCTTGAGCTTATATGTTAAAAAGCGGAAGAATCATTCTTTTTATGAGTTTCTTATGGTTTGACATGTCAAGCCTGCAAAATCAAAAGATCAAACAGAAGAATCAAATGAAGTGAAAATTTTGTATTAAAAGTTGAATTGAAAAACAATTAATGTGAGTCAAAACACTATTGCAGATCAAACCAACCTTAACTCTAACATTTGCATAAAAAACCTCAAAGACAAAAAAATGAAAATAATCTAAAATAATCAAATTCATTGCAATTAAAAGACCCACCAACATAGATTGACCTTAAAAGGGTGTTGAAACTGTTTCAATCGAACATCTAAACCATGAAAAGAAATTGAAACCTTTTTTTATATATATTTTTAATTGGTGTCACCATCATTTGAAACTGATATCATTGATTTTGAAGAGGAAGATGAAAGCGTGTAGAGGAAGATGCTGAGGTGAATTAATTGGTGTTTATTAGAGAAAATAGATAATCAAGGTTACAAGATCATTCACAAATGACATAACTCTTGTTATTCATTAATCAAAACACATAAAAATTGCCTCAACCAAGGGTTTCTACAATTTTGCAAAAACTCTTTTTACTACTTATTTTTTTATTTTTTATTTTTTAAATTAAAGGCAATCTGCCTTAAAAAATTAGGGTTTCGAAATTTTAAAACCTAGAAACCATGTAAACATGCAATAATCATACAAAGATTTGATTTTTATGCTTTTAGGTAATTAATTACACAATATTAACGGCTCGTGATTCCACTGTTGGAATTAAATAATTATGACATGCATATTATTAATAGAGAATTACAAAGAGCACACAACGGAAGACTTAAACATATACTTGTAATTTGTTAACCATAATTTAAATCGTAAACGTACCTTGTATGCAATCCAAGAAAATCAAGTATCAAATCGAATCATAAACCCCAAATTAGGGTTTATATGAATCAACCCTGTTGAATATCGATTAGGGTTTATGTATAAAATCCAATTAATTAGGATTTTCTATGGTCTTGTACACACGTATTGGTAGCGATTCGATGTGAATGCTAATTCCTTGAATCACAATAACTAATCAACTACTTTAGTTTCATTCCAAATCAAACGCAAGAAACCTTAAGGTTCTTGAAATTCGTGTGAATGGACAAGAGGCTGTAGAGAAGAGAAAATTGACTGGCTATTGAGATCAAGGATTTCCAACTAATGATACAAGGGTTTGTATATATTGTGTGGTAACTTAGAGTCCAAGAAAAACTAGGATTCCCTCTCGGAAAACCTAGGCTGATCGTCCCCTTATCCCATAAAGGATTCTAGAACCTTCTCATAGCTTATTTTCACTTCTAGTCCTTCCATGTTTTATTTAACGACCGCTAGATTAAACATCGTTAAGTACTAACGACCGTTAAATGTTATTGTGAAATAATAATTAAATCGTAACATTTATATTAATTATTATCCCGAATCTCATACGTACTGTGTGCAATCCCATAGTCTCGTGTTCGAATCCGGTCGTACGATTATTAAATGTGTCCACAAACTAACACAAGTACATAATGCATAATGTACAATATTTTTAATGCATATTTGGATATCTATAAAATTTCAATTAAAATGAGGAGAGATCTGAAATTTCCCAATTGTAAAATGACACTCTGTGTTTGAGCTTGTTGTTTTTGATGGTGCAGAGGCTTCCAGGTAATGGCAGTAATACATAAACATTAGAGCATGATAATTATGAGGATTGAGTGGATTAAATAACTTATATTCATTTGTTGATCCTATCAAGTTGAGCTCTTGTATTTCTCAAGACGAGGTCGAATCTTCTTTATTCAGTTAAGAGTTTTTAAACCTGTACTACCATATTATCAAAACTTAACTCGACTCATTTATTGCACTAGCTGCAAACACATTTAATTTACCCATACGCATTATCAAGTCCAGTTATGCCATGCATAGTTGAAACTGTCTGCAAAATGATTGAATTATATATGGCCTACATATTTGATCATTGCTGGTATATTTATGTTTGATGGATCAATTTCCCAAGGGACCCGAATTGAATTGGAACTTCACCTCCTCATCTCGAGTGGAAGGTTAAGTAATAAGTAGGATCATGTGCTTCATTTATTATATAAAAACTAATATACAAAACTCATTCCCTAGCATTAAGTAGTTTCGTGAAAATGGCCTCGTATCTTCAGATAATTGATGAGAACTTCTCTAAGAGTAGTTTTTGTGCGCGTGCATTGGATTTGGTGGCCAACTTTAGACGGACATAAGAGCACAAGGTGTAGTCAAAGAGCTTCATCTCTCCATTCGGATCCCACGTGTGCCACATCACCCAACACCTCTTCATAACAAACCCGCTCCTTACCAAACAACAAACCTCAACTTCTTCATTAGAGCCCCACATCTTACACATTTATTCTTTTATTCATTTCATTAAATTAATTAAATTCATTCCACAATTACTTAAAAATAACACAACATACTAATTTTATTTCATTAAATCAAAAAGTTACAATACCGAAAAAAAAAATACGATAAGAAAAAAAAAATAGATGTAAACAATTTTAAACAAAGATAATATAATAAACTCGATCAAACTTGCTTGTTTATATTGAGTAAATGATAAATAAATTAGCACACCTCAGGAGATAAAAGCATACGGGTTCAACAAAACCAAACCAACCCACTCACTGCGCAACAATCCAAACACCCCCACAACTCAACATCAATGGCTGCTTCTTCTTCTACTACACTCAGATCATCACCGCTATTCACACCTTCATCAGCATCATCTCAACTCAACAATTATCAAGCAAGTATCTTTACTCATTTAATATTTTAATTCTCATGTTACAAAGGGAAAAAAAGGGGGGGATGTTAGACAATACCCTCTTCGTGCAGACGAAGAGGGTGATGAAGCAAAAAATGAACCTCTTTTAAGGGGTCATTTAAGCCTGGATTCATGATTATTTGATCAAATATTGCCCTAAATCGTTCATTTTGTCATTTTAGGTATTTTTGGAGAGAAATCTGGAAAATGAAGCATTTTGGACGTTTTTGGAGCATAAAAGTGAAGAAAATGGCACAGTCTCAATTTTCCTTGCTGGAACAGTACCTGACGGCGTCAAGTTTCTCCACATGACGGCGTCAAGAGTTACAAAAGAGGTGGATGTGGAAAATACACGTGACGATCCAGAGAGTTTTTGTGCATAGGAGATGACGGCGTCACCCAAGGCCGTCATGGTCCAAGTATTAGTGACGGCCCAGAAGAAAATCACACATGACGGCGTCACAAGTAGATCTAGGCAATACGATTTCATTATGGCGGCGAGTTGACGGCGTCACAACTTAATACATGACGCCGTCACCCTGTAAAATCTATATATAGTTTTCCAAATTTCATTCATTAGGTGTGCAACTTTGAGGGAAAAACCCTAGGTTGAATTTTCCAGCTTTTTCAAGGGTTTCAACCCTTTGAATCTTTCATGTTCAATTAAAGATAAGTACTCTTTCAAATCATTCAATATATCTATGTGTTGTTTGATTATATCTTACGCTTGTCTTCAATTTAACATGCTAGGCTAGATTTCTTTTGTGTTTGCTTAGATGTAGTGAAAGCTAGACGTTAATTATGGGTTGATTGTTTGTTTATAATTGTTACGGATGATTGTATTCGATGTTATGCTTAAGAAAACTGGCAGACTTCCATTGGTAACTTGCTTGAATGTCTTAAGAAACATGATCGGAGGTGTACCACGATTTTTGGTTATATTTAATGCGAACGAGAATTCTAATGATCCCATGTTAGGAGCTTCTAACGGCTCGAAATAGGAGTGAAGTAGGATCCTATAGAGTTAGGGAATATTGTACACGGCCCTACGACTAGTATTAAAGAATATGACCCGTCATCCATTCAATTGTAACAAGTTATCAACCTGTAAAAGATATCTAGTGAGTAATGAAATCTAATTAAACACAACTTTCCTCATTATTGTTACACCACATTAGTATAATCATTTTGTTTTCATTTATTTTATTTTATTTTGATTGCATTTTTAGATAAATTGGGTTAGTTGGCTAGCAACTAATTCCGTCCACTCCTTCAAAACCCGAGATTTTTAATTGCTTTTATAAAAATATAAAAATACAAAAAGAATCATCCCTCGTCTCTAGACCTATTTTATTAGGATTTCTAATCCTAGCGACACTATTCCTGGGTTGAACGATCAATCCCCCGGTACTTGTCACTATACTATACTACAATGATCAGGTACACTGCCTGGTGGGGGTTGTAAGCTTCTCAAGATCCCTTGAGAGGTAAAACCTTTTGTGAGGGTGCAATTCCTACGCATCAAGTTTTGGCGCCGCAGCCCGGGGAATAGTTATTGTCTAGGTTAAGATTTTTTTTTATTAGGTCTACTTGCTAGATTCCTTTCTAGTAAGATTTTATTTTTATTTTTAGGTTTTCTTTAGTCTATCTCATTTCTTCGTGTCATTGTTCGTAACCTTTACCATTCGACATCATGGAAGGTGGTAATACCTTTGAACCCATCAACCCACCACAACAAAACCCACCTTTAGCAAACCAACCTCCTAGGCCCCGAACTTTAGGAGAGTACTCCCGACCTAGCCACCAAGGCTATCGAAACACTATTGAGCTCACTCAAGGAGCCAATGTGTCCCCCTTGCGATTCGACACCATCCGGTTGGTGCAAAGCGGATGTGCATTCCATGGACTTCGTTCCGAAGATCCTAATCAACATCTCAAGGATTTCCTTAAAATCGTAGACTCCAAAAACCTTGATGTTGTAACTAGAGAGTCGACCCGATTATGCCTATTTCAATTCTCTCTACGTGATCAAGCTAGTCAATGGCTTGAACATTTACCCGCGGGATCCATCACCTCATGGGATGATCTCACCACTCATTTCCTTGCTCAATTTTTCCCGCCGGGGAGAACTACCAAGCTTAGAAATGATATCTTGATGTTCCAACAACGTCAAGGTGAAACTCTATATGAAGCATGGACTCGTTTCAAGGACTTACTCCAAAAAGTCCCTCATCATGGTATAGATCTTTGGCTCCAAGTCAAAATCTTCTATGACCATATCGATCTCTCCACAAGGCGAACCATTGACCAATCGGCCAGTGGCAAGCTACGTGATCTAAGTGCGGAAGAATCATGGGAACTCATAGAAGATCTTGCTCTCTATGACAACGAAAGTTGGAATGATCCCCGCGATTTGAACAAAACGGTCAAGGCAATATCTTTGCCTTCGAACAATTCTAGGACTCCCGACCGTAGGATCATGGAACTTGAGGACCAAGTCAAGTTTCTCATGAAATCTTACGAAGCTCCCAAGCCTTCAAGCCAAGTGAACAAAATCACTTCTTCATGCGAATTATGTAGTGGTCCCTATGACACTCGTGATTGCGTGGAACTCCCCGGACAAGCTTTTGCGGATTACGCATCCTCGCGTACCGACAAAGTGGGAGATAAGTGGTACACTTTCAAACCTGAGCCAAACCCTTACGGTGATTCTGATACGTGGGAATCGCACCAGGCTTTACCTCTCAAGGGATCTTGAGAAGCTTACAACCCCCACCAGGCAGTGTATCTGATCGTTGTAGTATAGTATAGTGACAAGTACCGGGGGATTGATCGTTCAGCTAGGAATAGTGTCGCTAGGATTAGAAAACCTAAATACTAGTTCTAAAGATGAGGGATGATTATTTTTGTATTTTTATATTTTTTTAGAAAGCAAGTAAAAATCTCGGGTTTGAAGGATTTGGGTGGAATTAGTTGCTAGTCAACTAACCCAATACTAAAGATGCAATCAAAATAAAATACTAGAACTGAAAACAAAACTAAATTAACTATGGTTGTGAGCAATAAGTGGAGAAGTTGTGTTTACTTAGATTTCACTACTCCCTAGATATCTTTTACACGTTAATTACTTGTTATAGTTGCGTGGATGACGGATTGTATTCCTTAATACCATTCATGGGGTGGCGCACTTAATTCCCCAATCCTATGAGTGCCTACTTCACTCCTATGTCGAGCCAGCTAAGAAGCTCCTAACATGGGATCATTAGAATTTACTCATGCATTAAATACAACCAATAAAACCTAGTGCACGTCAGTTCATGTTTCCTAAGACGTTCAAGCATGTTACCATTTGGAGATCTGCCAGTTTTCTTAAGCCTAACATCGAAATCATTCATCCAATACAACCATAAACAAGTAATCAACACATAATTAACATCTAGGTTTCATTAGATCCAAGCAAACACAAGATAGATCTAGCCTAGCATGATGGAATTAAGACAAGAACAAGATATAGACAACCAACACATAGACATATTGATTGAATTAAAAGAATACTTATCTCAATTACACATGAAAGGGATCAAGGGCTGAGAACCCTTGAAAAACCTGTAAAATTCGTACTAAGTTCGGCCTTAGGATTTCCCCAAAACTTCTCTTTCTTTATGAATGAAAATTAGAAAACTATATATAGGAAATTGAGGCTGACGGCGTCAAGACCAAATTGGTGACGCCGTCATCTCGCCGCCAAAATACATCTTGGACTGCCTTGATCTACTTTTGACGCCGTCACGTTATAGCATTTTCCAAGCTGTCACGTATTTTACTCTTGACGCTCTACCTCGTGACGCCTTCAATTCTGTACTGGGTCGTCATGAAAATTACTCTTGACGCCGTTAGGATTTTCTTCTTGACGCCGTCACCTACTGTTCCCAGCAAGGAAAATTAAGACTTTGGCGTTTTCTTTTATGCTCCAAAAACGTCCGAATTGCTTCCTTTTCCAGATTTCTCTCCCAAAGTACCTAAAATCACAAAAGGAACGATTTAGGGCAATATTTGATCAAATAAATTCAATTCCGGGCTTAAATGACCCCCTAAAACTGGTTCATTTTTCGCCTCATCAGATTCCTACAACCCTTCTTAGAAAAATCATCCGAACCTTAGGCGGAAACAAAACCAAAACTTGTCCAAAAATAATTCTTCCAATCCACCTAATCGTTACCAACCAAATGGTCCACCCTCTAACCGTACTTTCAACAACAATCCTTCCAATAACTATTATAGTACCAACAATCTTGAAGGGTTGATGTCCAAGTTTATGGCATCTCAAGAAGCTCGCATATCTAAGTTTGAAGCTGATTTCAAACAAAAGCAAAGCGAGATGACCACCAAAATTGACACATTGTTGAAAGTTCTCAATGACCGAGAAATGGGAGCACTCCCAAGCGACACGGTCAAGAACCCGAAACTAAACTTTAATGCCATATCATCGGTTTCGTCACCTACTTCTTGTCCACAATACTATTCGGGCAAAGCAATGAGCACGTTTTTCAAGCAAACCCAAATTCTTCAAAAGGACCAATTGTATAAAATATCCGATATCAAACCGGTCAATAACATAGTTGAAACACCTCCTACACAAGACCTTGACGATGAATTCAAGGAGCTCCACCTTGAACGCCCCGTCATTGATGTCTTAGCCCGTGCTCCCTACTATAGTGCCCTCCTAGAAAAATATGAGAAATTTAAATTGGATAAAAATGGAACCGCCTTCGTTCAAAATAAGTTGCCTAAGAAGCTTGATGATCCTGGTATATTTGTTTTGCCTTGTAAGATAGGAAGATCCGAAGCTTTCGATACACTAGCCGACTTAGGATCAAGCCTCAACTTGATTCCCTTATCCCTTTTCACCACTCTTGATGAGGCAAAAAATGATCCGTTTTTAGGGGGTCATTTAAGCCCGAATCCGACTTTATTTGATCAAATATTGCCCTAAATCGTTCCTTTTGTGATTTTAGGTACTTGGAGAGTGAATTCTGGAAAAGAAGCCATTTTGGACGTTTTTTGAGCATAAAAGTGAAGAAAACGGCAAAGTCTCAATTTTCCATGCTGGAACAGTACATGAAGGCGTCAAGAGTTAACCCATGATGGCGTCAAACCCCAAGAATTAAAATCCATAGCTCATGACGGCGTCACGCAGGGCGTCAGAAGTAGATCAAGGCCGTCCGAGGAAGTATTTGGCGGCGAGATGACGGCGTCACCCCTTTGTTCTTGACGCCGTCACCCCTATTTTCCTATATATAGTTTTCTAGTTTTTCACATTAAGGAGAAGTTTTGGAGAAACCCTAAAGACGATTTTGGTGCAACTTTTACAGGTTTTTCAAGGGTTCCAAACCCTTGATACCTTGCATTGTAATTGAGATAAGTGTTCTTCTAATTCAATCAATATGTCTATGTGTTGGTTGTCTATATCATGTTCTTATCTTAATTCTATCATGCTAGGCTAGATCTCTTTTGTGTTTGCTTAGATCTAATGAAACCTAGATATTGATTATGTGTAGATTACTTGTTTATTCTTGTCTTGGATGAATGATTTTATATGTTAGGCTTAAGAAAACTGGCAGATCTCCAAATGGTAACATGCTTGAACGTCTTAAGAAACATGAACCGAGGCGTACTAGGTCTTTATTGGTTGTATTTAATGCATGAGCCACTGTTTACAATCCCTATAGTTGTGTTGGGCATGGTGTAAGAGGAGATAAGAGCTCATAGAATTGGGGAGTTATGTATGCCACCCCATGAATGGTATTAAGGAATACAATCCGTCATCCATGCAATTACAACAAGTAATTAACGTGTAAAAGATATCTAGGGAGTAGTGAAATCTAAGTAAACACATTTTCTCCAATTACTGCTCACAACCTTAGTATAAATTAGTTTATTTTTATTTTTTAGTATTTTATTTTGATTGCATCTTAGTTTTGGGTTAGTTGAATAGCAACTAATTCCGCCCACTCTTCCAAAACCCGAGAATTTTAATTGCTTTCAAAAAAATATAAAAACACAAAAATAATCATCCCTCACCTTTAGAACTAGTAATTTAGGCTTTCTAATCCTAGCGACACTATTCCTAAGCTGAACGATCAATCCCCCGGTACTTGTCACTATACTATACTACAACGATCAGGTACACTGCCTGGTGGGGGTTGTAAGCTTCTCGAGATCCCTCGAGAGGTAAAGCCTGTTGCGATTCCCACGCATCAAGTTTTTGGCGCCGCAGCCTGGGGAATAATTATTGTCTAGGTTAGAATTTCTTTTTATTAGGTCTACTTGCTAGATTCCTTTCTAGTAAGATTTTATTTTTATTTTTAGGATTTCTTTAGTCTATCTTTTTCTTTGTGTGTTTGTTCGTAATTTCCATTGACTCTTCCGTTCACTATTATGGAGTACGCGAATCTACCATACCACCAACCACAAAGGCCATTCTACCCTATTGACATCTCGAATTTCAAACAATATCGAGATGAACCCATATATGATGCATGGACTCGTTTTAAAATTTTACTTCGAAAATTCCCTCATCATAGTTTCTCTTTAGCATCCCTAACCCAAACCTTTTACTATCGTGTCAGCCGATGTGACCAAATGTGCATTGATGATTTTGCCAATGGGGGCCCTAGGGAATTAAGTGCTGAAGAAGCATGGGATACCATAGAAGACTGTGCCCAATATTATTATAGAGTAGACAACCCAACAAACAACATCACAAATCAATCAAAAACAAGTTTGAATGAGCAAACAGGAAGTTTGTCTGGGGATGATTACTCAGGGATACCTGTGTGGATGTTACCTAAAGCCATAGTACAAAACAAGCACATAGGTAATCTTGATACAATGGAGGATGAGGTGGATAATCCAAGCCCACAAAGTACCCCACAAGTCCTACCATCATTTGAGGCACACATACCACCCGTGACTTACCCTGAAGAAGTAGAAGAAACTTTAGGAATTCCGATGGAGGTAGAACCCTTGGACCAGGCACCACTTGAGGATATAGGTTTGAACACTTGTAGTGATAACCTTACTCCTAGTTCTAGGGAATTTCCTAGTGTTGATGAACTGGAACCTCAATCTTTACACACCTTTCCATCCTTAGATATATTTCTAGGAGACAAAAAAGGTCCCGATCCACCCATCAAGCCATATAGTCCGGGTAGTATTAGGACAAAGGTAGTAGACTCTAAGCCTTGTAGAGAGGAAGCTGACATAGGAGTGGAACATGACCTTACATGCTTACATCACCCATTTATGATTGATCGTAAGAATCATTATGGGTTTAAACTGGGTTTATTAGGTCAAGATGGATCCCCAACTAGTAGTCTCTTGAAGATGATAGAAAATGATCCCTTTCTAGGAAAAAATCTTAATCCACCCATTAACCCGATTGAATTAGGTAAAGTTATGATGATAGGAGCACACCCCTTTGAGCATATAATTCATCCACCACTCTTTCCTCACGAGGCATATTTCCACCCTAAGGGTGTGTATCGCTACTTCCACCCGCACTTAATCCTAAGTGTAGGAAAAACCTCACCTATTTCCGTTAAATAAGGGTAGAGTCAGGCTCGTGACTCGAACAAAAACAAGCGCTTCTTGGGAGGCAACCCATGTTTTGTGTGATTTTTATTTGTTTGTTTGTTATTTGCTTCCGTATGCATGCTTAATTTTTATTGTTGGTTGATCATGTTTCTAAACTAAATAGTGGAAATACTTTACTTTGTTGTTTGGCCTAGTCTTAACTCCACCTAGAAGTATTTTTGCAAAAGATAAGTGTAAGGGGAAACCCCAAATATGTTTTTAAGAAACAAACCGATCATGATTCTCCACAATATTAAATGAACATGTATATTCGTATTTGTTAGAGTCAAATGCTTGTATTGAGTCATAATGAAGTTTTGCAGGATTTTCCAGGAAGTAGGACCAAGTTTTTCCAGAAATTTTCCGGAAACTTAACATAAGAATTTCTGCAGGTCCATTCTGACGACGTCATGAGTTTACTCTTAACGGCGTCAGGAGTTAAAATCTGGAAATTGTACCGGTTTTGTTTTTCTAACGGAGTCTTATGGTTTTTGTGAATTATTAGGTTTTATAATCTCCAGGAAATCTGCAAACTTCATTCTACAAGCATTATATCTTACTTTGTTTTCTAGGATTTAGTAACTTATATAGGATGCCGCCGATTTTACGCGAGGTTGTCTTGTCTATTTTTGTCAGGTTTTACAGGTTATGTATGACAAGGAGATGATTTATATTCTGGAAGGGAAGCTTTGATTGTTCTTTTTCTTGGAGGAAGATTTAACCTGGCCAACCTATAATCCATACCGAGCGAATCAGGGGAGTATTTGATTTCATTCTCTTTACTTTTTCACTTTTACATTCTTTACTTGAACATTGGGGACAATGTTCATCTTAAGTGTAAGGAGAGGGTAAAAAGATGATACCTTACATATGCACTTTCGCTTGAGTTTGTTTTGTTTAATAGTAGATGTGTAATAAAACTACGAGAAATACTTGTTAGTGTAATTTTAGCGCCAAATTTAAAATTTTTTACAACATTTAGGAGTGAAACTTTAGCCATAGCAAGCGTCTCATGGATAGGAGGTTGTATGACTAGCACATAACCGTATATTCAGAAAAATTTTCCACCCAAAAATGTGAGGTTCGCCTTTAGATTTGATAGGAAAAGCATTTATTATTGGTGCTTATGAGTGTACCGGTAGCATTTAGATTCTAGAACTTGCGTTAGTGATGCATCCCGAGACCGCTTGTGAGACTACATTCGTGTAGTAGGATTTACTACATGATAAGAGGCATTAGGATCACCCTTGTGTTAAACCCGTATCATGATTACTTGACCATTTAAGTCATATTACTTGGCTAGTTAAGTCAACTAATTTTTCCCACACCCTTAGCGTTGTACTCATTTTTAGTACACGATACCCCTAGTACACCCCTCCGAGCCTATCTTTTCGTTTCTAACTTTAAGCATTTTACTTAAAGGAAGAATTTGTTACACCCCACTTAAATGTACACCCAAATCGCCTTACCTTCCGTGTATGCGCTCATTTTTAGTGCATTATTGTTATTTGTTAAACCCTAAGTTAACTTTCTAATTGATTACATGGTTGCTAAGTCGAGTCATATCCTTGTACATATTGTTTTGGGACGATTGGGACTCATGGGTAAGTACTTATTTTATGGAGTAATGGGGAAGAACATCATTTATTACCCCCATATGTACGTTAATCTTAAAAGTGCTCCAAGTGTTTTGATTTTCTTAATTCGAGTCATTAGAATAGTTTAATGTAAAGTATGTAAAGATTCAAGTGTAAGGGAAACTCTCATTCCCTATGATGTATTATTTTGGATGGTAGGGTAAGAGTGTATGCAAAAAAAAAAAAAAAAAAAAAAAAAAAAAAAAAAAAAAAAAAAAATTGAAAAAATCAAGAAAAAGAAAAAAAATAGAAAAAAGAGAAAAGAGAAAAAACATACGGACTACCATCCCTTTTTATTCTATGTTCATTTTATGTTTTTGTTATTTTTCATTTATTAGCTTAAGTCGAGTCTAGTCTTGGCTTAGCAACGCCATATTGTACATGTAATTAACCAAGATTGTTAACTCGCCACCAGTAAAACTTCCTTTATCCAACAAAACCGTGTAATTTATATCCCTATACCTAACGTTACAACCCTTTAAAAGACCTCTTTGATAGTTTATCCTAGGTGCTTACGCCATGTGGTGGAGGTTTGATCCTTTCCCAAGCCTATGGTAATCTATTTTGCTATGACAGGTAGTGAGAGATATCTTCCATTTCCATAATGTTATATTACTTTATTACACCCGAGAGATGTGAGTATCTAAACACTATTTGTGAGGTGCTAGTGTATGACCTCCGTGCTTGTCTATTGGTCTTTAGTGGAACGATTATTTGTTGTAATTACTTTTATATTAGTGTTAAATGACCCCTAACTTGTCTTTTGAGTAGAATAAAAGCGCATTTGCTTGAGGACAAGCAAATCTCAAGTGTAAGGGTATATGATGAGGCGAAAAATGATCCGTTTTTAGGGGGTCATTTAAGCCCGAATCCGACTTTATTTGATCAAATATTGCCCTAAATCGTTCCTTTTGTGATTTTAGGTACTTGGAGAGTGAATTCTGGAAAAGAAGCCATTTTGGACGTTTTTGGAGTATAAAAGTGAAGAAAACGGCAAAGTCTCAATTTTCCATGCTGGAACAGTACATGAAGGCGTCAAGAGTTAACCCATGACGGCGTCAAACCCCAAGAATTAAAATCCGTAGCTCATGACGGCGTCACGCAGGGCGTCAGAAGTAGATCAAGGCCGTCCGAGGAAGTATTTGGCGGCGAGATGACGGCGTCACCCCTTTGTTCTTGACGCCGTCACCCCTATTTTCCTATATATAGTTTTCTAGTTTTTCACATTAAGGAGAAGTTTTGGAGAAACCCTAAAGACGATTTTGGTGCAACTTTTACAGGTTTTTCAAGGGTTCCAAACCCTTGATACCTTGCATTGTAATTGAGATAAGTGTTCTTCTAATTCAATCAATATGTCTATGTGTTGGTTGTCTATATCATGTTCTTATCTTAATTCTATCATGTTAGGCTAGATCTCTTTTGTGTTTGCTTAGATCTAATGAAACCTAGATATTGATTATGTGTTGATTACTTGTTTATTCTTGTCTTGGATGAATGATTTTATATGTTAGGCTTAAGAAAACTGGCAGATCTCCAAATGGTAACATGCTTGAACGTCTTAAGAAACATGAACCGAGGCGTACTAGGTCTTTATTGGTTGTATTTAATGCATGAGCCACTGTTTACAATCCCTATAGTTGTGCTGGGCATGGTGTAGGAGGAGATAAGAGCTCATAGAATTGGGGAGTTATGTATGCCACCCCATGAATGGTATTAAGGAATACAATCCGTCATCCATGCAATTATAACAAGTAATTAACGTGTAAAAGATATCTAGGGAGTAGTGAAATCTAAGTAAACACATTTTCTCCAATTACTGCTCACAACCTTAGTATAAATTAGTTTATTTTTATTTTTTAGTATTTTATTTTGATTGCATCTTAGTTTTGGGTTAGTTGAATAGCAACTAATTCCGCCCACTCTTCCAAAACCCGAGAATTTTAATTGCTTTCAAAAAAATATAAAAACACAAAAATAATCATCCTTCACCTTTAGAACTAGTAATTTAGGCTTTCTAATCCTAGCGACACTATTCCTAAGCTGAACGATCAATCCCCCGGTACTTGTCACTATACTATACTACAACGATCAGGTACACTGCCTGGTGGGGGTTGTAAGCTTCTCGAGATCCCTCGAGAGGTAAAGCCTGTTGCGATTCCCACGCATCAACTCTTAAGCTAGAAAAGTTAGAGGAGACGGAAGTACTAATTGGTCTAGCGGATGGAAGTATTGCCCACCCGGTTGGAATGATCAAGGATGTAGTTGTTCACGTAGGAAAGTTAAATATTTTAGCGGATTTTCACGTCCTAGATATGGTTAGTGATACTACATGTCCATTGTTAGTCGGAAGAGGATTTTTAGCGACCGCTAGTGCCATGATAGATTGTAAGGAGTCTAAGATAGCGGTAGGAGAGGGTGAGACTTGGTCGGTTTATGATGTTAAGAAGCATAGTTACGATTGTGAGGACGAACCGACATCACATTGGGTAGAGATGAATATGAAACCATCTAGATATGGGCCTTGGATAGAAAGAAACTTTATAGGACCTCAACGCCCATTCTATCTAGAAAAAGATTTCATCGATAAAACACATTCGGTGGAACAACTCATAGCTAGAGATGAGGAACTAGACCCTTTTGAGGATCCTCTAGTCTTTAGGAAAATGATTGAATTCTTAAGTGTAATGCCTATCAACATAGAGATGAACAAGTGGAAAAGGGAAGGCGATAAGTGTAAGTGGAAGTGGGACAAGCCACCTAAGGAAGGTGACGGATCATGGCATATGAAGATGATTTTATATGATCCGGATGGAGAAAAGTTTGAGAGGTCATACCGTACCAAGAAAATCGATAGGAAGTTGAAACCTAAGTATGATCCCAAAGATGTCCTCAACAAGGAGCTCACAAATATAGGATAGCCCATGACCTTGAGTCTAGCTACAAGACTCATAAATAAAGAAAAGCGCTTCTTGGGAGGCAACCCATGTTTTGTGTGATTTTTATTTGTTTGATTGTTATTTGCTTCTGTATGCATGCATTATTTTTATTGTTGGTAGATCATGTTTTAAACTAAAATTATGAATATGCTTTATTTTGTCGTTTAACTTCGTCTTAACTTCATATAAAGGTATTTTGAAAAAGCTAAGTGTAAGGGGAAACCCCAAATTTGTTTCTAAGAACGAGATTGATCATGATTCGCCACAATACTAAATGAACATGTGTATTAGTATTTGTTAGAGTCAAATGCTTGTATCGAGTCATAATGATGTTTTGCAGGATTTTCCAGGAAGTAGGACATAAGTTTTTCCAGAAATTTTCCGGAAACTCAACGTAAAGATTTCTGCAGGTCACTTCTGACGGCGTCAGGAATTAACGCCTGACGGCGTCATGTGTAAAATTCTGGAAATTTTGCGAGTTTTGTTTTCTAACGGAGTCTTAAAGTTTTTGTTAATTCTTTAGTTTTATAAACTTCCGGAAATCTGCAAACATTCATTCCACAAGCATTATATCTTAAATTATTTTCTAGGATTTGTTAGTATCTATAGATTGCCGCCGATTTTATGCGAGGTTGCCTTGTTCGTTTTCTCAGGTTTAACAGGTTATATATGTTAGAATCGTATTTTTATTTATAAAAAGTGTCGGTCATTAATGTGTAGTTATAGGTTGCTTTAGTATATCATTATGATGAAGTTTATGCTTAGTATTCATGTTTTGTTAAAGTCTAAGGGCCATTAATGTAATAAAGTAAAAGATTAGAGATGCCCTAGACTATTAGTATAAATACTCTTGTAAACCTCATTTGAGAGGTTGGTTCTCTTAGTCATAACAAGGTTATTATTTCACACACTAGAGTTCCCACTCACTCTCTCTCTCTACTTACTTTCTCTCTCTACGTTTAAGCTTGATTCAATAGTGATTTAGGTTGTTCTACGGTCCTACAAGTGGTATCAATCACCTAGGGATAATATTGGTTGTTTTAGGTTTGATTTGGTAGAAAAACTTGTTTTTAAAAGTAATTTTTTGTCAAAAACGGTACTGTTCATACTTGCGAGTTAGGATTTTGGTATTATCGAGTTTGGGGTACAATACTTGCGAGTTAGGAGTTTTAATTCTTGCGAGTTAGAGCTTCTGTTCTATCGAGTTTGGATTTGCTTATCGAGTTAAGTCCAATTGGCGAGTTAGCCTTTTACCTTATCGTACATCGAGTAAGGTTCCTTGTGGCTACTACCTAAACGAAACTCTGCCCAAATTTTCTAAATTTACCGAGTTTGGATCTCTACATTGGACATACCGAGTTAGACTGAAACTGAAACATACCGAGTTTGACAACCATCCTAACATTCCGAGTTACAAGTTTTTGGCAGGAAATTTTGAGTAAAATTTATTTTTTACCGGTGATTAAACGTTCAATTTTTACGCGAGATTTAAATTTTGGTATAATGTTGAAAATTTCGGCCGAAAATTCAAATTTTTAGGCCAAAATTCAAATTTTTTCGGTAAAATTTGGCGTCAAAATTTTTATAACTCAAATTTTTCGGGTAACCTTAGAATTGTATTTCTCTGTGATTCTCAAATTTTGAGAAAGAAAATTTTCATACTCATTTTTTTGGCGGGAAATCACGTAATCAATAACATCAACCGAGAACGAACTTTCAACTTCACCAAAACATCTAATCTTCAACAACAACCTTTGTTATCTTTCAAAAGATCCTCAGAAAAACGTTTCACTTTGAATTCAAATCATGGCAACTCAACAAGACATTCATGCTGCCGGTGCCGAAAACCGACCTCCAATGCTTGAAAAGGGTGGATATCTTCCATGGACAAGCCGCATGCTTCGTTACATCAAAACAAAGCCTGATGGTAAATTAATGATCAACTCCATTACAAATTGTCCATTCAAGCCAAGACAAGTTCAAATTGAAGGAAATCCAAATACAACACCTCCTACTCAACCATTCGTGCGTGAACAAACAGAAGCAGATTACACAGAGGAAGACAAGAAGCAGATCGCTGCAGATGATATGGCAATGCATTTAATCCAACTTGGATTACCACGGGAGATCTTTGCTGCGGTCGACAGCTGTGAAACTGCTTATGCTATGTGGGAACGTGTTAGAAGGATATGTCATGGAACAGAGATTGGACAACAAGACGTTGAGAACAAACTTCTTACTGAATGGGAGAATTTCACATCCACTAAAGGTAAACAGATTGAATCCTACAACACAAGGTTTTGCACTTTGATGAATGAGTTAATCATAAACAAGTTGACACCTCGAACAATTGCAACAAACATCAAATTCATCAATAACCTTCCAGAAGAATGGGGTCGTTATGTTACAATTGTCAATCAAACAAAGGATTTACACAAGGTGAATTATGATCAACTCTATGACTTTTTGAAGCAAAACCAAGCTAAGGCTAATGAAGTAAGGAAAGAAAGATTGGCTAAGAATCATGATCCTCTCGCATTAATTGCTAATACACCAACACCATTACCAGTGAACACTCAACAACCATCATCATCTTCCACTCACAACTACATGCAACCATCATGCATTCTACAACCAACACCGGTCTACCAACAATAGTTCTACCCACAACAACAACAAGTTATTCCACAACAGCAACACCCACCATTCCAAGAACCGGAATTCACTGACAATGATGAAGCTACTGCAGCATTGTCCCAAGCGTTTGCTTTTCTGTCAAAGGCATTCCAAGGACGTTATTCTACACCAACAAACAACAACCAAAGGATCTCATCGAACACTCGCAACAAGCAGTTTGCTCAGCCGAGTTTCAATATGGGCAATGAAGGCCAAATGGTTGGAGTTTATGGGAATCAGCAAGGATATAAGAATATGCAGAATGCAGGTCAGTATGCAGGGAATCAGAATGCAGGTCAGTATGCAGGGAATCAGATAGGTCAGTTTGTTGGAAATCAGAGGGGTCAGAATGTTGGTAATCAGGCAATGGGTAATCAGAATAGAAATGTTGCAGCTCCAGTAGTTGGGAATTTGGGAAATGTGAATCAGGGTAATCCAGTAACGTGTTTCAACTGCCAGGGTGTAGGTCATATGGCAAGGAACTGTCCTACTAAGCCGAACAAAAGAGACACAGCGTACTTGCAGAAAGCATTGCTGTTGGCACAAAAGAATTATGCAGGGTTTCAGTTGAACGCAGAGGAGAATGATTTTATGGCTCTTATGGATGACATGGAAGATAGAGAGGATATCGATGCGAACTGCATATTCATGGTGAATCTTCAGGAAGCTAAGTATGACACGGATTCTGATACACTTCCTGTTTATGACACCAATGCACCATCTGAGGTATCAAATTTCAACCCATGTCACAATAATGATATATTTAATATGTCTCCTCATGAGGAACAGCATTTTGAGAAGCAAGCACCCACTTATGATACATTCCTGGACACGCCAAGTAGTAGCAATACTCCTTCAGCGACTCCAGATGTGAATCATAATGGAGGCTTCGTTTCACAGCATGCTGAGAATGATGAGGAAAGACGTGCTTTGTTTGAATCATTATTGAATAATTGTCGTATTGAAATTGAGAATGTGAAAAAGGTCAATCGCGATGTTAAGGCCGCGAATATTAAATTGACCGCTGAGCTTGAGAGTTACAAAGAAAACGTTAAAGCTTTTGAATTTCATAACAAAAGAGTGTCTGAATTAGAAACTGGTTATCAAAATTCCGTTTCAAGGGAAAAACAATTGCAACTCAAGTTTGATACACTTGATGTTAATTCTTTCAAGAAGATAAAAGCTTTAAACGCGGAAATTTCTGATTTACAAAACCAACTTTCTAAACAAAAAACAGCTTATACCAATCTTGAAAAAGAAAGGGATGAGTTGAAAAAGGACTTTGCAAAGAAAGAAGACAAACTTTTGGCCGAAATCGTAGAGTCAGAACACATGATTGCACATTTAGAAGAATTAGTGGTTAAGTCGGGTCAGTCAAGTCAAACAATGAAAATGATTTCAAATCAAACTAATCCGATTTACCATACGAAACATAAAGTGGCTCTTGGTAACAACACCCCCAGTAATCTCAAGAAAGCTCAGCAAGAACAGAATGTTTTGTATAATGGTAATGTGATTTACACCAAACATGATCCTCCCGTCGTTCGGGATTCTGTGCAAACGATAGAAAATGTCGAAGAGAGCATAAATAAAATGAAACAAAAGGATTTGAAACCCATTGATTACAACAAATTGAACAAACTTTCGGGAATTACTTTTGTTCCGCAAAAAGAACCATCTGTGTTTTCCATAAAACGACCATTCTCAAAAATGTTTTCTAAGAAAGTAATTGTTTCCAAATCTCTTTCAAAAATAGAACAAATGTCTTCTAACAACACTTTTAATACAAGTGAGGCTAGAGACATTCTGGATGACGTTAAAAAGAGAATTCAAGAACTTCAAAATATTGTTGCTTCTAAAACTACAATCAATATTAACAACTGGCATTCCAGTTTTCATATTGAGCAGAAAAAAGTTTTTGAAAACGAAATTACTATCCCACTGAATAACATCAGTGCGAGGGTAATCCATTTTGAACAAGCTTTCTTAAAAGAAACGGCCGACTTTGTCAAGGACCACAAATCCCTGGTAAACGAAGCTAATGATACTCGTGAAAACATGAATGTTTTGGAAAACCTAAATGATTCTCTCTTCGAAGCTGTTATGACCACTGATATTATGTCCATCATTTTACAAACATATTCTGTTCAAGACGATGAAAGACTGAGAGCTGAGACCTCCGAAATTGTTTCCAAATATGAAAATGCTCTTATAAAGCTTGAAAAAGAAAATGTGTCATGTTTTAAACAACTTGATCGAAAAAAGGAAGAATGCAAGTATGACAAACTGTCGTATGAGCGTGCTTTCAAAAACATGAAAGAGCAAAATGATCTTTTGAGGGCTCAGCTTGAAAGTCAAAAAAGGAAGGGTGAGGAAACTAAGTTTGCCAAACCATCGAATTCGGAGAAATCAAATGTTCCAAATATGGTTCAAAAACCAAAAATGTCAATTTCACGGTTTGCGCCAAAAGTCGATGAGAAAAAGGATTTGACAAAACCAGTCACTCCAACACCCTTGCCTAAGAAAAGTGAAAATGAAAAGATTGTTGATAAAGGAAAAGCGGTTGTCGAAACACCAAAAGTGATAGCACCTGGCCTTTTTAGGATTAGTCCCACTAGTGCGTCTGCCTCAACATCTAAGACAAATGACAAGTGCATAAAGGCTAATTCTAAAGAATCTAGGGATGCTAAAAAGGACAACAATATAAATCATAATGTGTGTGCCTTATCTTCTATAGGATTAGAAAGCACCTCTAGGAGCAGCAGACTAAAGCCTAGGAGCAATAGAAGGAACAATAGAGTCTCGCCTGTCTCTAAGAGTAGTTGCAAGAATAAAGTTGAAGAAGTAGAAGAACACCCTAGGAATTTATCGCTTTCTAATAAGAGACATATTTCATCTGAATGTAATGTCGAGAGTACTGGTTCTAATGCATGTAATGACACTGTTTGTTTAATATGCAAGAAATGTTTAATTAATGATGTTCATGATGAATGTGTTTCTAAGAATGTGAATGTTACGCCTGAACAGAAGAGCGTTTTGAAAGGTCCTAGTGCAAAATCTAGATTTGTTGGAAACCTAATTAAAAGAATTAGGAACACCACTAATAGTCGCACACCTAGGAACTATCTTAAGCATTGTGTTTGGATTCCAACGGGTAGAGAATTTATACTCAAGGATGGCAAATTAGAAATAGTTCAAGCTAAACAAGTAGCAACTGTCTATGAGTGTGATTTTGAATGTACCCCTAACCCCATGGAACCAAATTCAAAAAGGTGTCCAAATGCAAATTCTTCTGTTATTGGCAGGTTATCGAAATATGTCTTTGGATCGTCGACTCGGGTTGCTCCAAGCACATGACCGGGAATTTAAAGCTGCTGATCAATTTCATATGGAAATTCATGGGAACAGTACGCTTTGGAAATGATCATGTAGCAGCTATCCTGGGTTTTGGAGATCTTCAGTTTGGGAATTTTTTAATCACTCGAGTTTACTACGTCGAAGGGTTGGGACACAACTTGTTTTCAGTTGGGCAGTTTTGTGATGCAGATTTAGAAGTTGTATTCAGGAGAAACATGGTTTTTATTAGAAATTTGGTTGGTGATGATCTCTTAACTGGTAATCGTGGTACAAACTTGTATGTTATCGACATCAACCAAATGGCTTCTACATCACCAATTTGTCTTATGACAAGGGCAACCGAAACTAAGTCCTGGCTGTGGCATAGAAGATTATCCCATCTCAATTTCGACACCATCAACAAGTTAGCCAAAGACAACATCGTCACCGGACTTCCTAAGTTCAAATACACCAAGGAACACCTATGTCCATCATGCGAACAAGGAAAAAGTAAAAGAGCATCATATAAACCCAAAACCGTACCTAGTTCGGAAGCAAGGTTACATATGTTGCACATAGACTTATGTGGCCCAATGAGAGTTGAAAGCATTAATGGGAAGAAGTATTTTCTTGTTATTGTTGATGATTATTCAAGATA
This sequence comes from Artemisia argyi, assembly GCA_030686995.1. Classification (NCBI taxonomy): domain Eukaryota; kingdom Viridiplantae; phylum Streptophyta; class Magnoliopsida; order Asterales; family Asteraceae; genus Artemisia; species Artemisia argyi. The sequence continues at coordinate 145,332,915 of CM060707.1, read as the reverse complement.
TACTTGGGTAAAGTTTTTGAGGTCAAAAGACGAAGCACCAGGTACCATCATCACCTTTCTGAAGCGTATCCAAGTTCTACTTCAAGCTCCAGTAAGGATTGTAAGAACAGATAATGGCACATAATTCACAAATTAGGAGTTAAGAACCTATTTTGAAGATGTTGGAATCACTCACCAAACATCAGTTGTTAGAACTCCACAGCAGAATGGGGTAGTTGAAAGAAGAAACCGAACTCTTATGGAAGCTGCTCGCACAATGCTGATCTTTTCTAGTGCACCTTTATTCTTATGGGCTGATGCTGTTGCCACTACTTGTTTTACTCAAAACCGATCCCTAGTACATCCAAGATTCAATAAAACCCCATATGAGCTAGTGAACAAACGAAAACCTGACATCTCTTACCTTCACGTGTTTGGCGCTTTGTGCTATCCAACGAACGACAGAGAAGATCTAGGAAAGTTGAAAGCTAAGGGTGATATTGGAATCTTCATTGGATATTCAGAAAACTCGAGGGCATTCAGGGTGTACAATAGAAGAACGAAAAAGATAATGGAGACGATGAATGTGAAGTTTGACGAGATTTCACAAATGGCCTCTGAGAGATACGCTCTAGAACCCGCGCTTAATCCGATGGCTTCTAATCAAACCAGATTAGTACCCGCACCAAACAGTCAGACTTCTGGACACATCAGTTCAGGACTCGTGCCTCAAGGAGCTCAGTCAACAAACACTGAAAAAACTTCAGAACAAGAACTGGAAAATTTCTTCGAGTTAATGTTTGATGAATACTATGGTGGATCTTCGACAAATGCATCTCAACAACATTCCGCTGCACCCGCTCAACATCAACCACCACCACCACCACTGGATGCATCTACAACAATCGAAGCTGAAGCACCAACTACATCAACATCATCTACATCTACTCAAGCAACTCCAGTACTTGAAACTGTTCTACCAAGAGTTGATGAGCAAAACCAAAACACAAATTTTCAAGAAGAACCAACAAATAATTCAAATGATGTTACGTTAGAAGAAGAAGAAGAAGAAGTATTTGAAAACCCGTTTGCAACAGACTCTGCTGAATCTTCTTCAAGGTTATAAGAACCATCTAACACACATTTGTTACACCCAAGGTACCCTTCTACGTTTCAATGGACAAAAGACCATCCAATATAACAAGTTATTGGTGAACCTTCAAAGCCAGTTCAGACGAGGAGACAACTTGCCACCGATCTTGAATTGTGCATTTACATTTGCTCAATAAGCCTCAAAGAACCAAAGAACATTCGGGAAGTAATGGCAGAAAACCCTTGGATTGAAGCGATGCAGGAGGAACTTTTTCAATACCTGTTACATGATAGTTGGGAACTTGTTGAACAACCACTTGATAAACGCGTTCTTGATCTCAAGTGGTTGTGGAAGAACAAACTGGATGAGAAAATGATTGTAATTCATAACAAAGCTCATCTCGTGGCTAAAGGATATCCACAAGAAGAAGGGATAGATTTCGAAGAATCATTCGCGCCTGTAGCTAGACTTGAAGCAGTCCGGATTTTCTTAGCCTATGCAGCTCACAAAAACATCACAGTCTATCAGATGGACATTAAGACAGCTTTCTTGAATGGAACTCTGAAAGAAGAAGTGTATGTGAGTCAGCCAGAGGGATTCATCGACAAAGATCATCCAGACTACGTCTACAAGCTTAAGAAAGCCATCTATATTTTAAAACAAGCTCCAAGAGCGTGGTATGACGAACTATCATCTTTCTTGCTCAAAAACAATTTCACAAAAGGAACGGTTGATGACACCTTGTTTATCAAAAAATACAAAGATGACATTTTGATCGTTCAAATTTACGTGGACGACATAATTTTTGGATCAACCAATCCTAACCATTCAAAACATTTTGAAAATCTCATGAAAAGCAAATTTGAAATGTCCATGATGGGGGAACTAGAATTCTTTCTTGGTTTACAAATACATCAATCCCCTCGTGGTATTTTTATCAATCAAGCTAAATATACAATAGAGATTTTGAAAAAACATGGAATGGAAAATTGTGATTCTGTTGGTACTCCAATGGTTACTTCACCAAAAATTGATGATGATTTGTTTGGGAAACCCGTCGATCCGAAAAAATATCGGAGCATGATCGGTTCTCTCATGTACTTAACTGCTAGTCGACCTGATATTCAATTTGTTGTTTGTTTGTTAGCACGGTTTCAGGCAAAGCCTACTGAACTTCACCTCAAAGAGGTTAAAAGGATCTTTCGGTACCTACGAAGAACCATTAACATGGGACTTTGGTATCCGAAGGATTCGGGGTTTAATCTAACAGCCTTTTCAGATGCCGATCATGCAGGAGATCAAGTTACTGCAAAAAGTACATCAGGTGGAGCACAATTTTTGGGGGAAAAGCTAGTAAGCTGGTCGTCAAAAAAACAAAATTATACTGCGCTATCAACCGCCGAAGCCGAGTATGTGTCTCTATCTGCGTGTTGTGCCCAAGTTCTTTGGATGAGGACACAGCTCACAGATTATGGCTTTACTTTTGACAAAATACCTATGTATTGTGACTCAAAAAGTGCCATAGCCATCTCGTGCAATCCCGTACATCACTCTAAGACGAAGCATATCAAAGTCCGCTACCATTTCATCAAAGAACACGTGGAATAGGGTACTGTTGAATTATTTTTCGTTAAGACTGATTACCAACTCGCCGATCTATTTACTAAAGCTCTTCCAAAAGAAAGGTTTGACTATTTAGTTCGACGAATTGGCATGCGAAGCCTAACTCCTGAGGAGCTAGAACGTCTTCTCGAATCTTCTTGAAAAATATTTCAAAATCGCTTCGCTGTAAATATTTTTGAAAAAAAACAAAATACAAAATTTGAAAAACCAACAAAAACAAAATACAAAAATATAAAATTTTCAAAAAATACAAAAACAATATAAAATCAAAAAATCCAAAAATATTCTTCTCACGACATGTCTCTCGTATAAATCAATATTCTGTATGTTTCTAGAAATGTCATTCAAAAATGATACGGACATGTACAGATGCTTGAACGGGAGTTCTTTAAAATGTTTTTCTAAAACATGTCGTTTCTCAAAAGTTTCTTCACAATGGCTTTCGTATACTTCAGTACGAAACCCGGGCTTAAACAATGACTTCTGATTATTTTCAAATCAAGGACTCGTATTTTCAAGGACGAAATCTTTTTCAAAAAGTTCGAGTCTAAACAAACGAAAAAGACTTCAAACTAAAACTCGTTTTCAAAATAGTAATCTTGAGCACTTTTTCAAGATTCATCAAAAGATTTTTCAAAATCCTTCAAATGAGTGCTCAAGATAACTCCCTCAAAACCCTTAATTGATTTTAAAATGTGCTATCATTAAGGGGGAGTACAAAAACAAAATGTTCCAAATTCATTCAAAATGAAATCTGTCTATCTCTCCAAAACGCTTTTTCTTAATCAATTGATATCAAAAATATCACGATATGCTATTTTTGAGGGGGAGAAGACATGATTAAAATGTGATCAAAAATGTTTAAAGCTTGTGACTGAATCTCAAAAGAGCTAGACTTAGAATGTACCAATGAATTGACGAAGCTTAAAATGTCAGTAATCGAAAAGACTTGTCCTGGACGGGTAATAATTTCAAGCTAGTCTAACTAGTGATGTAAGCGTGTCTCGAATAGGACTTGTCTGAGTAGAATGTACCGTATCGAGAGACTTTCTTTGGACTCGACCAGGACGGGTAATAACTTCAAGCTAGTCTAACTAGTGATGTAAGCGTGTCTCGAATCGGTCATGTTCACTGAAAGTGGATCAATTCAAAAAGTGCAAACTCCTCACGCATGTGCAAATTTCTTAAAAAAATTCATGAGCACATGTGAAGGGGGAGTCCTTCATAAGAAACAAAAACTCTCAAAGTGTCAACAAAATGTGTTTATATTCATAAACACTTTGAGAGATTTTCAATCAAAGGTTTCATGGCAATTATAGGATTCATGGAGTTATAAGGTGACTAAGGTTAGGGAAAACCGTCCTATGATCCGCCAGAGCCGGAGGGATCTACCCAAGGACAATTCCAATAGATTAGAATTAGAAGTCCTTAGGTATGATTGGAAAAAAGGAGAAAATGAGAAAGGAGAAAGAAGGGGTTGAAGAATTAAAAAGAAAAGTTATGAAAAAGGGTGAAAAGAAATAGCCCTCCATATGTTCAACCTTAGGGCAGACACCGGGTTCAATTCATATGCTACTGGTTGTTACTAAGGTGACACCGGTATTGAAGATAAAGACATCATGGACCCAGTGACGCACTGCACTAAACCTTCTAGCCACTCAAGTTCTGTTAAAAGAGCTTGTTTCATTCTCACGGGGAACCGGTGTAATCTATCGACCTGTCTCTTAGAGATGGTTGATATTGAAGCAGGAGACCTCTCCCTAATCTCCGCATAGGATACCTAATGTGCACTTATCGAGTCTAGAGCCCCGAGATTCATCAAAAGATCTCATAGGAACACATGATATTTCTACACTGGTTGTTCATCATTAAGGACGCCAGATGTAAACTTAAGAGTCCTATGCAGATCTTAGCAATCTGCCAAGAACGTTGATGAGAGAATTTACTTATGTAGTTTCTCAATGATTGAACGGAAATTCCTGCCAGGGTCAACATCAAGCAGCCCTGACAGCAGGTCACTTCGGTAATTCTTTATGGGTTACGCTTAGTGTTCGCGGTGGTTTCAAACGGTCTACAGTCGTGGAGTGATCCCCAGCGACTCACCCAGTCATTGAGCTACTTAGTAGGTCTCGTAAGCTCTTTCGGGAGTATCTGATATGGGAACGGCCATGGTAAGGGTTAGAAGGAGTCTTCACACTATGCTGTTGACGATCTCTAATTCCTTATCTGTAAGTACCGGTTGTTTATTGCTAACTGTTTACCTGCATCTATACATCATCTCCATGGCAAAAGATTCCACATGCTCATACATGCATCAACAAAGTCAAAGGAAAGTTCTCACAAAGATCAAAGGATAGCAATAGTCAAAGAAAGATTCTACGCCAAAAAGAAGAATCTACAAAGTAAAGTGACAAAGATCAACGTGAAAGAACGTGAATAACAAATGTATGTATGACAAAGACTTAAGACGTATGAACATGTTGGAATGGCAGACAACCACCACAAACACAGAAGTGACGAAAGGCAGATGACATCATCGGATCACTTCAACAACAATGAAGCATGATGAACTGGAACTATGATTCATCTAGTGATTCTTAAAGACGTCAAGAGCTATGAATAATAAAGTTTAAAGACAAAGATGATGATGTCACGCAACCTCAATGACCAACACTTAGGGGGAGATTGTTAGAATCGTATTTTTATTTATAATAAGTGTCGGTCATTAATGTGTAGTTATAGGTTGCTTTAGTATATCATTATGATGAATTTTATGCTTAGTATTCATGTTTTGTTAAAGTCTAAGGGCCATTAATGTAATAAAGTAAAAGATTAGAGATGCCCTAGACTATTAGTATAAATACTCTTGTAAACCTCATTTGAGAGGTTGGTTCTCTTAGTCATAACAAGGTTATTATTTCACACACTAGAGTTCCCACTCACTCTCTCTCTCTACTTACTTTCTCTCTCTAGATTTAAGCTTGATTCAATAGTGATTTAGGTTGTTCTACGGTCCTACAATATACGACAAGAAGAAGATTTATTTTCTGGAAGGGAAGCTTTGAATGTTCATTTTCTTGGAGGAAGATCTAACCTTGTTGATACACTATCCACACCGAACGAATCAGGGGAGTATTTGTTTTCATTCTTTTACCTATTTTACTTTTACATCCTTTAATTGAACATTGGGGACAATGTTCATCCTAAGTGTAAGGGGAGGGTAAATGATGATACCTTATAGGATACAATTGCAATTGAGTCTATTTGTTCGATGGTAGGTGTGTAATAAAACTAAGAGAAATACTTGTTAGTGTAATTTTAGCGCCAAATTTAAATTTTTTTACAACATTTAGGAGTGAAACTTTAGCCTTAACAATCGTCTCATGGATAGGAGTTGTATGACTAGCACAAAACAGTACCATTCAGAAAAATTTTCCACCCAAATATGTGAGGTTCGCCTTTAGATTTGATAGGAAAAGCATTTATTATTAGTGCTCATGAGTGTACCGATAGCATTTAGATTCTAGAACTTGCGTTAGTGATGCATCCCGACACCGCTAGTGAGACTACATTCGTGTAGTAGGATTTACTACATGATAAGAGGCATTAGGATCACCCTTGTGTTAAACCCGTATCATAATTACTTGACCATTTTAGTACACGAAACCCCTAGTACACCCCTCCGAGCCTATCTTTTCGTTTCTAACTTTAAGCATTTTACTTAAAGGAAGAATTTGTTACAACCCACCCAAATGTACAACCAAATCGCCTTAGCCTTCTGTGTATGTACTCATCTTTAGTGCATTATTGTTACATTTTTAAACCCTTAGTTAATTATCTAATTGATTACATGGTTGCTAAGTCGACTCATATCTTGTACATATTGTTTTGGGACGATTGGGACTCATGGGTAAAGTACTTATGTTATGAAGTAATGGGGAAGAATATCATTATTACCCCCATATGTGCGTTAATCTTAAAAAGTACTCCAAGTGTTTTGATTATCTTGATTCGAGTCATTAGAATAGTTTATTATAAAGTATGTAAAAAGTCAAGTGTAAGGGGAATGTACATTCCCTATGATGTATTATTTTGGATGGTAGGGTAAGAGTGATTGGACACCCAAAAAAAAAAAAAAAAAAAAAAATTAGGAGAAAGAAAAAAGATATAAAAAGAAAAGAGAAAAAACATACGGAATACCATCCCGTTTTATTTTATGTTTTTGTTATTTTTGATTCATTAGCTTAAGTCGAGTCTAGTCTTGGCTTAGCAACGCCATATTGTACATATAATTAACCAAGATGACTAAGTCGCCACCAGTAAATATTGCCTTTATCCAACAAAACCGTGTTTTTCCATATCCCTACACCTAACATTATAACCATCTAAAAGACCTCTTTGATAGTTTAACCTAGGTGCTTACGCCAAGTGGTGGAGGTTTGATCCTTTCCCAAGCCTATGGTAATCTATTTTGCTATGACAGGTAGTGAGAGATGTTTTTCGTTTCCTTATTGTGATATATACTTTATTACACCCGAGAGATGAGAGTATCTAAACACTATTTGTGAGGTGCTAGTGTATGACCTCCGTGCTTGTCTTTGGTTTTTAGTGAAACGATTATTTGTTGTAATTACTTTTATATTAGTGTTAAATGACCCATAACTTGTATTTTGATTAGAATAAAAGCGCATTTGCTTGAGGACAAGCAAATCTCAAGTGTAAGGGTATTTGATGAGGCGAAAAATGAACCACTTTTAAGGGGTCATTTAAGCCCGGATTCGTGATTATTTGATCAAATATTGCTCTAAATCGTTCCTTTTGTTATTTTAGGTACTTTTGGAGAGAAATCTGGAAAAGGAAGCATTTTGGATGTTTTTTGAGCATAAAGTGAAGAAAACTTCAAAGTCTCAATTTTTCTTGCTGGAACAGTACCTGAAGGCGTCAAGTCTCTCCACATGACGGCGTCAAAAGTTACAAAAGAGGTGAATGTGGAAAATACACGTGACGATCCAGAGAGTTTTTGTGCATAGGAGATGATGGCATCACCCAAGGCCGTCATGGTCCAAGTATTAGTGAAGGCCCAGAAGAAAATCACATATGACGGCGTCACAAGTAGATCTAGGCAATACGATTTCATTATGGCGGCGAGTTGACGGCGTCACAACTTAATACATGACGCCGTCACCCTGTAAAATCTATATATAATTTTCCAAATTTCATTCATTAAGTGTGCAACTTTGAGGGAAAAACCCTAGGTCGAATTTTCCAGCTTTTTCAAGGGTTTTAACCCTTTGAATATTTCATGTTCAATTAAAGATAAGTACTCTTTCAAATCATTCAATATTTCTATGTGTTGTTTGATTATATCTTACGCTTGTCTTCTATTTAACATTCTAGGCTAGATTTCTTTTGTGTTTGCTTAGATGTAGTGAAACCTAGATGTTAATTATGGGTTGATTGTTTGTTTATAATTGTTACGGACGATTGTATTCGATGTTAGGCTTAAGAAAACTGGCAGACTTCCATTGGTAACTTGCTTGAACGTCTTAAGAAACATGATCGCAGGTGTACTATGATTTTTGGTTGTATTTAATACGTAGGAGAATTCTAATGATACCATGTTAGGAGCTTCTAACGGCTCGACATAGGAGTGAAGTAGGATCCTATAGAGTTATGGAATATTGTACACGGACCTACGACTAGTATTAAGGAATATAACCCGTCATCCATGCAATTGTAACAAGCTATCAGCCTGTAAAAGATATCTAGGGATTAATGAAATCTAAGTAAACACAACTTTCCTCATTATTGTTACACCACATTAGTATAATAGTTTTGTTTTCATTTATTTTATTTTATTTTGATTGCATCTTTAGATAAATTGGGTTAGTTGGCTAGTAACTAATTCTGCCCACTCCTTCAAAACTCGAGATTTTTAATTGCTTTTATAAAAATATAAAAATACAAAAAGAATCATCCCTCATCTCTAGACCTAGTTTATTAGGCTTTCTAATCCTAGCGACACTATTTCTAAGTTGAACGATCAATCCCCCGGTACTTGTCACTATACTATACTACAACGATTAGGTACACTGCCTGGTGGGGGTTGTAAGCTTCTCAAGATCCCTTGAGAGGTAAAACCTTTTGTGAGGGTGCAATTACCACGCATCAGAGGGATTCAATGGGGAAGTTCGGCGAGGCACTCTTGGTGTAGTGCCGAGGAACGGCTCGCCGTTGCCTCTTCCACGTCAGACGGCGAGCATAAAATCGTCGACTACACCAGGTGCTCTAACTATGGGAATGAAAGATTGCCGTTGATAGCTTTCAAGATACTTCATCGAGGATATTGGAAGACGATCGACTGTTTTCTAAAAACCTTATAAAGAATAATTGGATCTTTATATTCTACTATCATTCAAAATCCAGTATAATTTTACTGGCAAGTTAGCAAGGAGCTAAAAAAAGATTACAAGAAAACAACGATATTACACATTCATACATGAGGCTATCGGATTGGATAGCCAATCCAACCATTAAGAATTTAAACACTTGTTCCTATTAGAGATCCATAAGTGCGAGAGCATTTCAATTTCTTCACAAAGTATGTCCTTCCTTGGCGGTTTATGATCAAAACATAGTCAATATGGGTATCTCCAAATCACCCAAGTAGTCGTATACTCGAATGAATGACTGCATCAAAGGTAGACTTTGTGCGGCCGAAGTTAGTGTTATCAGCCCATGTGATTAGATTTGAGAGAGATTGAGGGTAGTCGTCAAGCCTCCACCATGAACATATCGTTTTCCATAGATCAACAGCCATCGGGCAGTCGACAAATAAAGATATGTTGATTGTTTGAGTAATTTCATTTAACCACTTGTGATCTTATTTACAAATCATTTCAAGATCCCATTTATACAATTACTGTTTTTCTGGTAAGAGAACTGTATGTGCATAAAACTCCTTGGTTGAAAGCTTAAATCACATTGTTAGACTTAGGTGTCGTTTGTTTTTTCAAAGCTTTTACCTCTTAATCTGCAAACCATGTCTGCAGAAGAAGAGGTGCACATAAGCTCTTCATCTACAAGAAGAAGACCGTTTGTTTTTGTGCTATTAAAATACTTCTTTCTTTCTTTTCTTCTTTTTTTCACTAGTATTTTTTGTGCTATTAATATGCTTTTTTGCCTTTCCTTTTTCTTTTTCACTAGTTTTTTTACGTTTTCGTCCGTTTTTTTACGTTTTTGTACGTTTTAATGTTTTTTACGTTTTCGACCGTTATTTTACATTTTTTCTGTTTATTTACGACTTCGTCTGTTTTTTTACGTTTTCGTCTGTTTTTTTACGTTTTCGTCTTTTTTTTTATGTTTTCATCCGTTTTTTTACGTTTTTGTATTTTTTTTACGTTTTCGTCCATTTTTTACGTTTTGGTACATTCTTTTTACATTTTCGACCATTTTTTATGTTTGTCTTTTTTAAATTTTCGCCTATTTTTTTACATTTTCGTTTGTTTTCACATTTTCGACTGCTTTTTTACGTTTTCGTCTGTTTTTTTCCGTATTCGTCCATCTTTTTTAACGTTTTTTACGTTTTCGACCTTTTTTACTTTTAAGTCAGTTTTTTTAGGTTTTCATCCGGTTTTTTACGTTTTCGTCTGTTCTTTACGTTTTGATCTTTTTTACATTTTCGTCCGTTTTATTACGTTTTCGTCTGTTTTTTACGTTTTTGTCTGTTATTTTACGTTTTCATCTGTTTTCATATGATTTTGTTTGTTTGTACATTTTTTACGTTATTGTACGTTTTCTTACGTAAGAAAACGTAAGAAGAAGGTCGAAAACATAAAAAAAACAGACGAAAACGTAATTAAATACGAAAATGTGAAAAAGATACAAGAAAAAGTAAAAATCGGTTGAAAACGCAAAAAAACAGATGAAAAAAAAATAAAAATAAAAAAAAATAAAAACATAAAAAATGGTCGAAAACGTAAAAAAAGCAGACAAGAACATATGAAAATATAAAAAAAATACAAAAACGTAAAAATAACGGACTAAAACGAATGAAAACGTAAAAAAAAGACGAAAACGTAAAAAAATACGGCGAAAACGTAAAAGAACGGGCGAAAACATAAAAAAAGGGCGAAAACATTAAAAAAAAAGCAAAAAAGTAAAAAAAACGGGCGAAAACGTAAAAAAATGGACGAAAACGTAAAAAAATAGAAGAAAACGTAAAAAAAACGGGCGAAAACGTAAAAAAAACGAACGAAAAGTAAAAAAACGGACGAAAACTTAAAAAAAATGGGAGAAAACGTAAAAAAAAATAGACGAAAACGTTAAAAAAATGGGCGAAAACGTAAAAAAAATGGACGAAAACGTTAAAAAGCGGGCGAAAACGTAAAAAAAGGACGAAAACGTAAAAAAATGGACGAAAACGTAAAAAAAGGGCGAAAACGTAAAAATTCGGTCGAAAACTTAAAAACTGTCGAAAACGTAAAAAAACGGGCGAAAACGTAAAAATACAAACAAAAACGTATAAAAACGGATATTAAGAAAGAAATGTAAGGTTTGTGAAAGAAGAGGCAAGAAGTGAAAGATAATGTCTGAAATTTAGAAGAGGAAAGAAGTGAAAAGAAGCACTTATGTCTGCAAAAAAACAACAGAAGTGAAAAGAAGCACTTGGTCTGATTCATTTATGTAGGATCGTGTTTTGATTGAATATTGTGATTCGGGAGGTCTTGGATTATGAAAGAATAAGAACTCCATGGTTAGAGAGAGAGAAGGGAAAAACTAGTGTTTTATTGATAAGTAAAATGAAAGGTTACACTAAGAGTCTCACCCCTCCATGGAAGTATGGAGGGGTATATAAAGCCTAACACAAGTTAAACTATTACAATATTACATAACTAGTCCATGTGTTTTGGCTTAACAAGATAACTAATGTAATCCCGATAATGTCGTTCCATTAACGTGTTGGGATTATAAACTTTGATCCCAACAATCTCGACATAAGGGATTACTTACAACATTTCCTACAAGGACAAATAAGAATAAAGAAAGGTCTTCATAAGCTCTTCAAATTGCTGAGGATGGCGACAGTTGACGCTCTTTGTCTTCATCTTGTACCTCGGCTTGAGAACTTTTTTTTTCTTCACTTGTAGGCAAATGATGTAATATGCATGAAATGGATTAACTTCCCCACAATTCATGTTGCATGTCTTTAGCGGCTTCTTCGTATACTTCTTTTTGGCGAAGTTTCTGAATCAGCTTCCCCTCAAACTGACAGCCGTCTTCAGCAGATTTGAAACATTGATGTAGTAAACAAGTCTTCTAACTTTTGAAGTTTTGAGTACGCAGCGGAATTTGTAGATGACACAGTAAACCACACCAAGCAAATCTGACTAGTTACTTAATCACGGTTATGCTCAATGCGGAAGCTCCGTTCGGGGGTAACATGCAAGAAATCAGCAAGATCTTCTCACTTAAGTAGGCTACTTCACACTTCACACCCCGCGAGAGTTGAAATGATTACACCAAAATCACAAAACTGAACTACTGATCATCTCTGCAGACGTCTCTCCGGTAGTAATAAAATTGTAAGCTCGATCACGTGAGTTTATTATGCGTCCCTGATGTGCACATTTCTTCCCCCTAATTACAGATCCTCGTGGAAAATGAGTGTTTTCGCAAAGAAGTCAAGAAAAGTCAAAGAAGCAAAAGAACACCCACTCTCTCTTCCCCCACGATGTCTTCGCGGAATCGGAAGCATACACACTATGTTTACGATGGAAACGGAGGCATCGTAACCCCATGTGTCTAATAAACCGAATATGTGTGAAGTATCATTAATAGCCCGTGAGAATCAACTGCTGATAACATCTCTACTCTTTTATACTGCTCTCAACTAACACTTTACCGACCCCATTATCATTCTGACGGCTTTTTGTAGTGACTACTGACGGAGAAAACCCAGTATGACGAACTTGAGACTGAAGTAAAATAACCCGGACTTTTGACTTAAACTTGCACTATTGTCTGACTAAGAACCAATACTGAGAATTTCAATAATGGTAGGAAATCATATACCCATCCAACCTTCCTTAATTGTATATGAACTTCTCTCGAATTATCCACATCTTTTGGTGACACTTGAGCACTACAACGTAACTCCTTTAAAGTGATAGCTATACTCTGTGAGCACAACAACGTAACTCCTTACATCAGGTATAACTAGACAACTCAAGTCTTGTCATTCGTACGGATAAAAGCTCGAACAAGGATCTCGAAGAATCATGCATCCAACCAACCCCGATATCTTCAAGATACTAAGTGCACGCACCCGTGAAATTCCACTTCAACCTCAAATAAATAATAAAGAATTAACCCCGTAGTCACATCTTGCGGTTAAATGCTCAATTCTAGCCTTTTGACGGTTTAATGAATTTAATAATGGTTCCCGATCTTGTCAAAAAATGTATCCCCGTGAAAATTTGTAATACCAATATACCACTCATCTTGCCAATAATTATACCAAAAAAAAATTAACACTTTGTATTTTTTTTAAAATACATATGATAATAAAATGTCAGCTCTAGTGTTATTCATTTTGGGCACAAAACTTTGTTCAAACAATTATAACGTGCAACCCAATTTGTAGATCCAGTCCAATATAATAACGTGTAAGCCCATGATCCATTCCAGTCCACAAACCCGATCCAACACATCAGATAGTCAAAGAGTGATATAAATGAGTCATGCCCTAATTTGTTGGTATCATTTGAAAAACTAATCTCAACAATCATCCGCCCCCATCTTAACTCTGTCACTAGTACGCAGCAAAGAAACAACTCCCATCTCATCTTCTCACTCACCAAACAAAATCATTTTCCAAAGCCAGTTATCATCACCATCAAAATCATCGCATCTCATCATCATCAAATCATTAAGATGAACCTGAAGTCACAAAACAAAATTCGTCCCTTGCTTTTCTTGTTTACTGCTCGAGCAAACAACCACAATACAAACTGATTTAGTAAATCTTTGTCACAAACGAAACACATAAAAGATATTTCGAACGGTTTAGAACAACTCAAACAAGACCACAAAGAACAAATGATTAATTCTTCAAGATCCTAATCGGGTCACAGGTAGGTTTCAATTTTGTGTTGTGATTTTCTTTAAACCGAACACAAAGAATGATAATAACATTGTTGTTATTGTCTAATCTTTAAACCATTCGGATATCAATCGAAGTTAAACTTCAAAATAGATCGATGATGAATCTCTTTTGGTTTATATGACCTTTGAGGTCAGTTATACATTGGTATCCACGAAAGGAGAGCTTAGATCATTTTATTATGTTTTTCTTTTGTTTTGAGTCTAGCCGAAGATAGGAGAGTAGATTTAGGTCGGTTTGGTAGTTGTTGAATGTGGGATTGGTTTTGTGTTTGAATGGGTTGAGCGGCTATAGACTGAAGTCAACTTTACAGTCCGGTATTTGATTTGTTGTCAATGTTGTGGTCACATCTTCATCTTACACTTCATTCTTTCTTCAAGACACTTTATGCATAACTTGTTCATTTTGGCAGGTCTACGCTTAACCTTACGCGTAGACCTGTTGGAAATCTTACGCGTAGATAATTTTATGCGTAGACGAGACTTACGCGTAAACGTATCTTATGCGTAGCCCATGTCTTTTGCGTAAATCTTACGCGTAAGACAAGGGTTTCTTGCCTAAGTTGAACCTTACGCATAACTTGTCCAAGTTATGCGTAGAAAAAATGATGTTTCGCGTAGGATGAGGGTTTTTGGCATAAACTAATGCGAAAACCATATTCCGGCGTACTTTTCCGATCAGATTCCGGCAAAAAAATTATGAGCATCATGCATACCATAATACAGACCATGTATTGAATACTTTTACCTTGTACCTTTTTGACCACAACATTATCACAGAATGGTTATAAAAATAAAAGGAGGATATAGCAGTTGACTTAAGACTGTTTGGACAAACGTGACACAAACAGTATATGTAAACCTTGGAAAAAGCACAAGACTTTTACCACTTTTTGATACAATACGCTGCTTAACCCAAAAAAATGTAATAACGATTAAAGAAAATGGTAGACAGCTTCAAAAAAAACAGATTCGAACCTCACAAAAATACAATTTTGACAAGATAACATCACAATAAATCAACCAAAACTAATAACGAGGCTCTGATGCCACTTGTAGGATCGTGTTTTGATTGAATATTGTGATTCAGGAGGTCTTGGATTATGAAAGAATAAGAACTCCATGGTTAGAGAGAGAGAGTAGAGAGAGAAGGGAAAAACTAGTGTTTTATTGATAAGTAAAATGAAAGGTTACACTAAGAGTCTCACCCCTCCATGGAAGTATGGAGGGGTATATAAAGCCTAACACAAGTTAAACTATTACAATATTACATAACTAGTCCATGTGTTTTGGCTTAACAAGATAACTAATGTAATCCCGATAATGTCGTTCCATTAACGTGTTGGGATTATAAACTTTGATCCCAACAATTTATACCTGCGAAAATAACATAATGGTAAAGGCTTTTCAGACATAAACCATGTTTCTCGATTTGAACATTTATACATAATTCATAAAAGAATGTTTCTTACCATGTTCTCCGTTTCCTCTTTTTCATCTTTCCTATAAGGCTTTTGACCACACAACAGTTTGATCCTCTGCAGTAAAAAAAAAACTTTGTTATCATCGTGAGTAAGAGGAACATGAGTATTTGTTTTGGTTTTACTTTGATTCATCATCACTGTCGTTCATAAGACTTACCTTGTTCAGTTGCAACCTTTGGGTGTGATCCCTACATGCCCACACCTACAAACATTAAAAGAAATAATTTAGAGGAATATTTTAACCGTACTTCAATTTGGGTGCGATCCTTACATCCCTACGTACGCACCCTTTGGACGCACCCTTTGTCTCATGTTTGGATCACTTTGTAGCTTGTATTCTTACTGTTATTCATATATAAGAGTAAAATGACTAAAGAATATTAACTATTGAATATTGATTAATCTACTCAGATGCTATAATCTCATATTAGCATCGATGTTCTCTAATAGCAGTAGCAAAAGGTTGGCCCAAGGGTGCATAGAAAGTTTTTTTTTGCAAGAACTGAAAAAAGCAATTGCACTACAGAACTTGAAGACACCCAACAGGTCTAAACGGGCACAATTTCAAAATGGGTCAAAACAGATTCGCTTTAAAATGTTCCCTTTGTAACTATGTTTACCTTTTAAACCTTTTTTTTAAGGAAATTTGAAATCAAAATGACACATTCCCATGTAAATGGTTAGTAACTTTTTAATGCTTTCGCTTCACAAATCTTAATGGAATAGTTATGCAGTGTGAGAAGTTCTGTTTTGTAGTATGCGCACAGTATGTTCAAAATTTCCATGAATAGTTTAATAATGTTAATAAAATCAAATATTGGAGAGCTTACTTCGGTAAAAGACTGTATTAGCACTTGAGGAAGTTCAGTAGCATGAACATCTAGGTGACTCTGATGCTTATTGGAGTGAAATTTTGTCCACCGGCCAGCATTGATGTAGTTGAGAAATGGATTCTTCAACTCCTCATATTCAGAAGAAAATTGTGCCTCTGCGGCTACCCTTGAACACTCGGCTATCAAGTCCATAACTAATTCAAAACGAAACACCATTAAACAGATGGCAAAACTCGCAAAAACTCTGATTTAGTACGGAAAGAAAGAAAGAGAATATAAAACTTACAGCATCATAAGGCATCCTTAGACGTCTCTTAATACGTAAATTGTCACTACTATTATAAAGAACGTTGAAAAGGTTTACCTTGAAAATAAATAAACATAGGTAAATTTAAGAATTTATTTATTCGTTAATATGAGGTAATAGTTATGTATATATCTGCAATAAAACGGATTTACCTCGGTAGTAAGTCAGTAACCATGGCAAGTCTTCTGGTTAACATGCGGCGGGGGTGTTTGGCTTTTTATTTTTCTTTCTTTTTATTATATTCTTTTTTTTCATTATTGTACAAAATCACACTTAGATCATGGCACCAAAGTAGATAGTTACATAATGGCTGCTTTGGTTTACAATCGGTGGTACAAAGGGCCTGAACATTGAGTAGAGCTGCTGAATCTTTCCTCGAACCAAAACCGGGCGTGACAATTTGAACACACGCAATCACAGGAACCAAAAGCTTTATACTCTTCTGGAGAACCTACACAGCAAACACAGAATGCATCAGGAGACGACATGTAAAAACACGAAGTGAGGCGCCCAAAAATTAAAGGTCGGCTGGTTATAGCATACAACATGTATGTATGTCGTTGAACCTCCTTTTGCCAGCACCATATGCGTTCTGGTTACCTACTAAATTTTGAAAGTGTCAGTCATCACATAATTAAAATGATGGAGACACACAACTGCACTTTCAAAGCACACAATAAAGTAACTCAGACACCTTTCGACATAAAGTGTGCAATAACACATTATAACATTTGAATCCGATGAAATATATCACAAACATGTTACCTACTGTGCGCGCATTTGTTGGCTCATTTTCTGTCCTTGCATATCGGCTGACTGAAGCAGACGTGCTTTGACATTCATGACCATATCGGCTATGATCCTGAATTTAACCTGGCAGGACTGATCCTGATTTGATACAGAAACTAATTCAGAAAATATAAACTGACATAAATAGAATCTGATACAAAGAATATTGGAAAAAGCACATTAACATGTCATGGAATTAAAACGAAATACAGATATATACCATTTGAAATACCTTTCTAACTATGTATGTTCCGCGAGATCGCCCCAGTGGTATGGTTCGGTATAATTTTCTTTTTGCCTCGACCACTACTTCACAAAATGCTCGTGTGTAACTTGTTTTTGTGTCGACAACTACAATAAAGTCGTCATCATAGACAATCTACTTTCTTTTCAACACCTGCGTTGCACTTTTCACCTCTTTTGCAGCCGTCTTCCTGATGTTTAAAGTAAATGCATTGAGAGAATGCGTATGGCCAAAAGTTAAGGATGTTTGGCATGACGTTTTAAGAGAGTTTGTTTAAGCTTATTTTCGGGCTTATGAGCTTACGTTATATCGGCTGATATTGCATAAGTTCATTTTCACATCAGGCCTTTGCTTTGCACTCCCAAATCGACCTTCATGTAGTTAAAAAAAATATCCGTTAGAAGCCGGACTCAAGAATCCCTATCAATGTGCAACTTTTCACTCGTGTGCAGGCCACATATAGCAAATCCACACAACCCGTAATCGTTATTTTTTGTCTTAGCATATTTTTCAGGTCATGATGGGTATTAAATGAAAACAACAATAACGAAACCAACCAAAATAGCTTCTATCAGATTAAACCAACATAAAAACTGATCTTTTAACAGTAACATGTTAAAAGATTTAGCGTCAACAGTTATATAAGCCAAACTCATATAAACTAATAAGTCCATATATAAGCCAAAACAAACTCCCCGTTGAAAGCTTTTTGTTGATTCAGTTTACTACATATCTTAATTTCAATCCCTTAAATAGCCACCAATCATTATATATTACATAAATATATCTTGAATTTGTGCTCACACAAATACTACAACAATCAAGAAAAACTTGAAAGCTTAAAAATCGAAAACTGTTTTCAAATACCTTAACCCCAAGTTAAAGTATACCAACGCAAATGATGTTACACGCAAATCAATTATAGCCCTACCAACCCAAAACCAACATCATCACTAAGAAACACGCCTTCCTCTAACGTTTGGTCACTACTATTTCTACTCATAGCCTTACTTTCAGTTCCCATATTTTAACACGCAATTCAAGAAAACACCAAAAAACAACTAAACAATAGAAAGCATACATGTGTAGCATCACGCCTCACAATAGAGACAAACACATAGAGCATAAGCAACAGATACACATATGCAAATAGCACCAAAAAACCCAAGACAACTGCGACCATCTATGATATAACCCCGTTTTACCTAAGATGAAGTAAGCTTCAGTTCAGTCACGTGGTCGAGATGACGACAACCCTTCCGTTGTGCATGTTTTCTTAGAAAAGCACAGAAAGAAGATAAGCATGAGTATCTAGGCGGTGGCATAGTCAACGTAAAAAGAAACAAAAGGGCTAAGGTAACGGGCCTGGACAGAGCAAATGGGTACCAGGAGAACAACTGCATATCCAAAGTGTGCATAATCCAAACTGTAGGCACATCTAAAGTGCGCACAAACCAATTCAATAAACCCCCGTCATGGCTGCAAGCTTAGAAAGCTCGCCCCGCCATATTTGTGAATGGAAAATGGTCAAAAACGTCCGAATTCTGCCATGGCTGCAAAGAAACTCGGTTGCATAATAGCAATTAAGCTATCACGCCATCCGGTCCTTGCCCTGCCAAGTTACGGTTCAAACCTCCAATGACCAATGTCATTTGACTCAAAAAACAACAATTAATCATCATAGGCCATTGCTATGTTGAGGCGAAACAGCCAACCAAGAAAGCACGGAAAAAAGGCAAGCAAATCCGCATAATTTTAAATGGTATATCACTATTAACTAACATACCCGACATGGCCGCAACCACAATCAAGGTGTGGCTGCCGTGTTTAATCTTTTCATCCACACTTTTAATAAACCCCAATTTACATTGAAGCAACAATAGATGTATAAATTCGTTCCAGAAGACCATCAAACGTGGCATGACCAAATAACGAAAAACAGTAAATTGAAGCTTACAGATTGTAGAAACAACCAAAAAACACTCCGGCACCAAAACCCCTCACAGCGAATCATAGAATCTTGAAGCAGAAAACAAAAGCACCAAAACACCAAACCCTGGCAAAGCATACGTGTGGTGATTATCTAATGACTGTGTGTCTCGAGAATGTTCCAGCGTTATCAAGTATCAACCGATTTGTACTCATGAACCGGATTGGGCTGAGAACAAAACATTTTTTTGGGCTAAAAACACGGGCCTCAGTTTTGGCGGGAAAATGCTACAGTTGTCCAGCACGCCAAAACGGCGTCGTTTTAATCGTGAATTAAATAAACTTATAATATAATTAGCACTTATCACTTTGCATCATTTGCTTTGAAAAAATCGTCTGATTTTTATAAAACAAAGTTTTTAGTTTTTACGTTAAGTTTTATCAAAAAAATTCTAAAAAGTGTATTTATTGATTCTTGACGCACTCTTGTGATTTAATGATAATTTTTTAACATTGTAATTTAGTATACATTTTGAAACTCTATTGATTTTATAATATCGTTTTTGAACGACTTTTATGGGCTAGCCTAACCGGTGGTAACTTCGGTTCCCGGTTGAACCCGTTGGTCCGGTCCGTTTTTTAAAACCATATGTAAATTGTCTGAAACTTTGTGTGTTTTATTAGTTTGTACAACATGTATAATAACGAATATTTTTCATATTAGGGGTATTTTAAAAATAACATTAATTAGGTAATTATTGTTATAGACTTTTTTTTTAATTAAATTACTTTGTATTTATTTTTTATTTTTTAAAAATATGTCTACAAAAGTGCTTTAAAGTGTTGCAACCAATGCTATTATAGATGTACTTATTAAAATTTGGCATTATAAGCAAGTGTTGAATCTTAATTTTTTAAGCTTTCCATTTTAAGAATGTTTCAAATGCTTTATAATGTAGTACAGATTATTATTTTGGGCTTGCTGTTTAGCCTGTTAGAATGCCTGCTTAAACATTATTTCTCTAAATAATCTATCTACTGGATTATTTGAGAATATTTTCAGTCCATTACTGAGGATGGCCTTGTATCTTGGTGTTCTAGACATATCACTTTGGAGAATGCAGTCTTATTGTTTTACAGGCCTTTGTTAGGTAGTAATTCATAAAGGCTGTTTTTTCCACATGTATATGTATTAAGTCTACCATAAAGTAGGTTTCCCTTAGTGAAGGGTAAATGGGCTAGGAGGGTAGCACATGTTGGTTGGAATAGCGAGGAGTGAAAGATAAACCTATTTGGTCCAAGCAATGTGCTACCACAGGAGGTTTGGTGATACTCCCTCAAGGTGTGTGTTTCCAGAATTGTGAAGCCATTTGTAAAGATGGAAATGTAGCAATTCTGGAAGAGCCCTTGACTGGAATGCTCTTGGAGAAGCTATAGGCTGCATAATGATGCCAGCTCATTCTTTTCCCTTTGGTTGGTGTGGATGTTGGTTGACTAATCAAGTAAGGAAGGTGGGCATGAGTCTATGGTCTTGGTGCATAATTGGGTGTTTTCTGGTTATCTCTGGTGAATTCTTCTATTGGTACTTGAAGATGTGTGTCTGCAAGTATTTGGTACAACTGATATCGGGCATAGTATTATCAGAGATATAAAGGTAATGTTGTATGATATCGGGTAGTCCAAAGAATTATAGTCTTGTATACCTAGATGGGTCTGTCCATACCAGTGGTGCTGATCATTGTAATTTGTTTGAAGATTAATATAATTTTCACCCTTTTGCACAAAAAAATACTATATATTATAGAATTGTCATCAAGGATCCTGTAGCAGTTATAAGATTGTGTCATCAATGTATCAAGATGCTGCCCTTATCATTGCTTCCATATCACTGCATCAGTCTATTGGTTTTGCTGCTTCATGTCCATTTTTTTTTTATTATTGCAGATTCAACATATTAATTATCAACGATGTGTGTGCTTCATAGTGGCTATTTAAGGCTACCATCCCTTCTCATCTTTAGGGACTACATTTTTTTTAGTTCTCATATTATGAAAGCAAACGTAAACAACTGAATATGTAACAAAAATACTGTAATTTTAAAAAGAGCATCAAGATTTTACAGTCACACGTATAAAAATGAATGAGCACATATTAACAACAACAAACAACACAGACAACATCATAAAATGTATAAAAACAACAATTGTGAAAAAAAAAATTATGTACAAAATAGGCATGAAATAAGAAACACATGCATACATTAAATCATTATAGCCAGAAAAAAACTGACCTTTGCAGATCTAGAACGGAATTTTTTAGGCAGTGGATGGAGTATCAAAAGTAGAGAAGGTGATAAGTTTGTTTGACTCGCTTGATACTATCTTGAATACTAATATAAAACTGAAAAATGACACTAAAACCTGATATTTGCAACTCCATATTAATCTGGCAGCCCAACTGATAGCCCAAACAACAAACATAATGGGCTAACACT